>JARJDS010022389.1:0-51738 GCA_030264155.1 Atheta pasadenae | reverse complement strand
TCTTTAACTATAAATTAAAAATTAGAACGTGGAAATTGGATAATATGGTGAGGAGATATGAGCAATTTTCCATAACGTAATTTCAAAAAATCAAAAAATTGCCCAACTTTGAAGGCCAAAATAAAATACTTCAGGGATGTTTTTTGGATTAAATTTGGTTAAACGATAAAGCACAACTTTTAAACTGTATGAGAAAAATTAGGGAAGTGAATTAGAGTATCATGGAAAAAAGTTATGATCAATTTTCAAAGCGGTGTTTGAAAAAAATGAAGAAATTGGCCAACTTTGAAAGCTAAAATAATATACTTCGGGGAATATTTATGCATTAAATTTAGTCATAAATTAAAGCACAACTCTTAAACTTTATAACAAAATTAAGGAGAGTGAATTTGAGTATGATGGGAAATAGTTATGATCAATTTTCAAAGCGGTGTTTGAAAAAAACAAAGAAATTGCTCAACTTTGAAGGCTAAAATAAAATACTTCGGGGAGGTCATCATTTAACATGGAGATTGTCAGCCCTGGTCAAAAACAAATATTTTCTGAATGTTTCATAGCTTAAATTGAATTTTAGATTACAAGAACCTGTTTAACAAAAAAAAATTGGAATAAGAACACTTGTTAAAATATGAGCAAGTTTCCACGGCATGTTTTCATAATACCAACATCCCTAGCATGCTATGTCGTGAAACATCTGAACTAAAAAGCTTTTTACGGTATGCAGCTGTCACATTAGTAACTTGCAAGATCAGTAGGGTGCGCTACCACACAACATGTCTCTTGAACTTAGCTAAACTTAGCATTGAAGACGCTAGAGCCCGCTGAAACTTGACAGTACACTACACTCGCGCCCTCATTGTTAGATAAACAAACTTATACGCACATACTTCATCAAAGTTTTGGTTGTATCTCTCGTCTGCGTTAGCGCCCAGAGTCCGCTATTTTGTATCATCCGCATGTTGTGGTCTGTGCCATCACCAACGAAAATGGTTTGTTTGCCATACACACTCTACGCGCCTATCGCGCGCTAATCGCAAGCCGTCATCGCAGCGTTAAGCAGCACAACGACACGCCAAGTGCGTCGCCCGCGCTTTGTGTGCGTCACTACGACAATATTTTTCGTCGTAACCGAAAACGTTCTCGTCCGCTCACAAGATCCAAGCGGCGAGCGTGTGCGTAGCGTTTGCAGCACGTATTTATCAGTTAGTACGTATCGCCTCGCTGCCGCCGCGCGGTCGTTGCTTTCAAGGTTACGACGATCGAATCCGCTGCCGAACCAAACTTATTGATTGTATCTCTTGCTGACTGACGGCCTTCGGTGGGATCGTGAAAAAGGGCAAAACGTAAACACGGCGCCGTAATGTGCGCGCGATTATATAAGTGAATGCGATTATCTCTGCGAACTAGCGGGCGTTATCGTGCCATCATTGCGTCGTGCTGTACCGAGTGATACTTGTGCTTGCTGTGGGTGAGCGACCGTATGAAAATGACATTACAACAGTATTGTCTCAGGTGGAACAATCACCAGCCGAACTTCATCTCGGTATTCTCCAATCTGCTCAATAGTGAGAGCCTGGTGGATGTTACACTGTCTGCAGATGGCAGGCATCTGCAGGCACACAAATTGGTCCTGTCAGCCTGCAGCTCATACTTTCAGGTAACAAAAACAAAACAAAGTTTTGTGATTTGTTATGACTAACTAATTTCAATTGTTTTAGTCTTTGTTTACTATGAATCCATGTCAACATCCCATAGTAATTCTTAAAGATGTAAAGTTCACTGATTTGAAAGTGATCATTGACTTTATGTATTATGGAGAAGTTAATGTTTCACAAGATGAGTTACCACACATCCTCAAAACTGCTGAAGCTTTAAAAATTAAAGGTACTACACCATAATATACCAAAAGTCAAATTTCTGAACGTAATTTTTTTAGGTTTAGCAGAAATACCTGTTGAAGCATCGCTTAAACAACACAACAATACCACAAAAACAGAAACAACTGAACTTATTACTCCTACAGAATCTAATTGGAATTCTGCAGAGCAAAGACAGTCTCTTTCACCTTCACCATGTCCTTTATCACCTGCTAGTAAAAGGTAAATAAATATTAACGAATAACAATTAAATTGTTAAGTTGTCTTTAAATTGGTGATTAATATATTTAAAATTTCAGAAAAAGGTTAAGAAAAACATCAACAGGATCAGGCTCAACAGAAAAACACATAAGTGAAGATCAGTCTTCAAATGAAGTTACGTTATCTTCTCCAGTTGGAATGGCTGTAATCAAACCTGACCCAAGTTATGTTGGCAGTAATCCAAACACACCAACAAAAAGCCCAAGGGACAGTCACCATGGATCTCATGAAAGTACAGAAACAGGATCACCACATCAAATAAATTTAGTAAGTTTATTTAAATGATGAATCTTTTAAGTGATGGTTAATTTTATGACTCATTGCAGCATATTCCACAAGAAATACCAGTACAACATCATATAGCAGAGAACACAACAATTGACATGTCAGGAACATCAGCAAACACACAAACAGTGACTGGTAAGTTGGTAACTTAAATTATTTTAAGGTAGTTTGTAGTGAAGATCACTGGATATTAATTAGTGTAAGTCTAGTTATTGCGCCTTTGGAGGCAAACTGTAGTAAGGCTAAGGATCAACAGCAAGAGTGAACAAGCAGTTAGGTTTTTATTTTACTTTTGATTGGTTGTTTTTGTGAATCCCGTGCTATCCGTGATCCTAATCTAGCCATTGACATAGACTTAGGCTTAGCTCAATGGTCAGTCTTTCATTCATCATCATTTCATAATCATTTATTCATTATTTAATAAAAAAACCTTATTTTTAAAGTTAAATAGTAAACTTTTCCCTATTGTTTTTAATTTATAATTTAAAATAATTTGGCTTTGGTGTTACTTTGCATCTGTACTTTAAAATTATCTTTTCTAAATTCTTCATAAATCATTTGTTACTGTAACCACTATGACTCATGTTCACGATTGCCGTTGAGCGTAGCCTATGTCCGCCATTGTGCGCGCAAACCATTTCTAACCTGTCTGGTGCCCTTTCAGGTTACCAATGGGGCATTGTCGATCAACACTATCCACACTTTACCCAAGCCACCCTCACCCTCCCGCAAGAATTGCAGTACACGACCGCGCAACTGCCACCCGTTTCGGTGCCTCAAGCATACGCAAGCGGCGGCATGGCGTGCACATCGGTAGCGGCGTCGACGCAACACGTTACAACCACTAACTCTCCACCGGCTGTACCACCTGTACAAACCGCCACACCATCGAAACGTAAACGCAGTATAAATCCTCAAGCGCAGGACAATTTTGTAGCTGCTTTGCAAGCGGTGCGTTTCGGTGGTATTGGCTTCTGTAAAGCGGCACGTATGTACGGTGTGAACAACCGTACGCTGTGGATTGAGTACAAAAAGCGCGGATATCCTGTAAATCGGCTAAGCATCAAGCGCAAGGCGGAAAACGATGCGGCGGCAGCGGCTGCTGCTGCCGCAGCGGCGACGCAGTTGGCAGCTGATGCAGAGAACTCATCTTCGGCACAGTCACAACACCAATCGCAGAGTTCTGAGAACGCGGAGGAACCCGTGCATGTGCAACAGATACAACAGCAGCAACAACAAGCGCTTCAACAATCACAACAATCGATACAACATCCTCTTTCGGCGAATTCAGTGGCGATGATTAGCGGAGCGTTTATTGATGGCCGGCCAATTGAAATTACTGGACCGGTCCTGCAACGATCGCGATATTTCGACAACGGCCTGTTACACACAACGCCCATCAACTTACAAAGCATCAATTTCGATCAAATGTAAAACATTTTGAATTAACAAGCGGGCGAATTGAAAAAGACTGAAGAGCAAACATCTCAATTTTTATAGTTTTAACTTGGGACTAAGAACGAAATACATTTCAGATCCGAATGAATACAAAGTAAATCGAAATTAACTGTTGTAAATTTTTAGTATAATGAGATTCAATGTAAATATTTATTTATGCCAAAATTTGAATCAGGAATGCGAACTGAGAAATTATTTTTTTCTATGTTCCTAGTTTTAACGAAATATGACGTAGTCATTCCTTCTGAAGGAAGTTTATCAATATTTGTGCCACTAATTTTTACGTTGTTTTACCAGTGTACAATTTTTCGTGAAATTTTTAACAAAAGTTAGACTGAAAGACTATTCTCGAATGTAAGATTGTCGAACCTGTGTTTGAACTTATTTTAAAACTGTGAAAAACAAACTTTTTACATATATTTTGTTATATTATATTATGTTCCCAGAGATTAAGCGTGTCTACTTAATGAAAACAACCTAATCATACAAACATCTTTGTTAAATAAGCTTAAATATTTATTACAGACAGAGTAATAATAACCACACATGCGCAACTATCTCAATCATCGCAATATATGCACACGAACGCGATGTTGGGCTCGAAACGCAGCCGGATTTTAATGCGGCAATCACGGATTAAAAAAGATGGCGATAATCCCGACGGTGATTCATCGCATTACCTGTCCGTACCCCATTTACGCGTGGAGCGTCAAGTATCCGATCCGTTTCCAACGTCTGCGTCACCGCCTCCAGGCCCGCATCTAGCCGTACCTGGAAATGTACTTGTTAAACAACATTCACACCCGCTACTACCGAGCCAAATGGTAATCACATAAAATTAAATTGAAAAAAATAAAATTCTAATTAATGTTGTGTAGTCGTTTCAGTCGGCCAGCCCTCCACCTGCAATACCGCCCACTTTACAAATTATACCACACCCACACAACGAAGAAGGCGGAGTTGTAACCGCAATGACATCATCTGCTATAAGAAGCGCCAGTAGTGACCAACCAGACGTTACTATTGGTCCGGCGTCTTTACGTGTCAAGTCCGAAGACCTCACACCTACGTCTATGAAAGTGAGGACAGATGAATTGAAACGTAGCGTTTCGTCTCCGTCTCAAGTAAGTTTATTAGGAATATGCTTAAGCTTAGGTAATCGTTTAGTTAAGCAACTTCGAAGTGGTGCTTTTTTAACAACTTGGCTGTCGCATTTTTTTATCAACCACTCTTCACATTTTTGTTTGGATTCTTCAATTTGTTGTACAGCCGCATCAGTTTTTGGCACCCACTTTGTTTTTACAGCGTCGAATTCATATCCATGCGGGCTAATCGTAAAGTCTTCCTTTTCTCGTTCTGCTTTGAGCATTCTCCACACACCCGACATGTAATCATAGGTTAGGTTTGACGAAACAATACTCGATGTTGATGTTTTTCTAGTTGTAAACACTTGTGATTGGATGGCGTTGAATCGTTTCGAATGCTTCTGCATCATATCTTGTGATTGCGTTTGAGGACGAGTAGGAGCTTCAAGTTCACGAATAGCATCATCAAAATTAATTTCTTCACTCTTTAAACGAAACATCACAATACAATTTGTTATTTGTTTAAATGAAACAAAAAAAACTTACAACTGTTTCTTCTCTGAGTGTACTCATAACCTCTTTATGCTTATCTGTGAAATTATCCGCCACTTTCTTGATGCGTTTTTGTAGAGTCAACTCATCAAGAGTTGAAGAAGAATGTAAAAGTTCTTGTATAGTAGCTGTTGGTGAGACGTGTGCCACTCCTCCACGTAAAAAAAGGCATTGTAGTTGAGATGATTGGCAGTTTAGTTTTGAAGATGGACGACGTGGAGCTGTCATTGTGGCAACTAGTCGTAAAATCAACAACAAAAACTTTTAATCAACCTGCTTTTGTTTAATCAATATTTACTACGATGGTGTTTGTATACATATTGATTTGTTTCGTATTGTTACAGACAAACACACGCTCTAGTCATTGTCCTGTAGTTCGTCCTGGACCAGCTTTGGGTTGTAACTACTGCTGGAACACCGTGGATGCTCACGGGCGAATTTTACGACGGAAAACAAAATATCATTGTCCTGAATGTCAAACCAATCTTTGTATTGTTCCATGTTTTCAGGAATACCACGAGCGACATGTTTCAGATTCAATGGGTGTAACGCCATCAACAGTTCGAATATTTCCCAAAACAACATCTATGTGAGTCGCATAGAGGACCTTGTTGTAATTGTTGTAAATTATTTACCCCGGACATGACGTTGTCTCAGATGTTATGACAACCTGTTTGATATTTTCCCTCACAGGTATCACGATTGCATCGAATATGAGCCGACAAACTCTATTTATGACATTGTTTAACTTACTTGTTGTGTTGTAGCCGCCATTTTGGTAGCTTACAACTTAGTAAGTCTTATTATTGAACTTGACTTTAAATTACATCATTAATTTCACCTTGTAATCGATGATTTTTGGACCAAATTAACTTTCGATCAATTGGTACAGCGTAAAACGCTGAATAACAAAACAAAAGCTACATTTGTTAAGGTTTATCATTCCTACACTTTACAAACGAAGCTTGTGGCAATGATATCTATACTGTGTATAGGAGCAGTGTATCTTAATTGTCAAGAGTATTAATTAATGAGCAACAAAGAGCTTAATAACCCATCATCTATACTATATCTATAAAAATGTAAACATGGTAGTTAATAAGCAAACAAACGCGTAACAAAACAACTTTTTTGATGGTTATAATGGTTAGAAATTGTCATTGTGCCACTATTATTGCGAGGTTGCGAATTGAATTGCTCTCAAAAGATAAATCTGCTCAGTTTTCAGCGAACGCTACACGATGATGACAAACAAAAATTAGGAAAGGCGAGAAATCACTATTTTTATGATGCACATACATATATTTTTGATGATTATAAATTAAAAACGCTTTGCGCGTCTGGTACTTAACGAAAGGGTGTGCAGATTTTGTAAATGCTGCTTGTGAGGCAATTTTACGCTTGGATTTGTTGGCCCAAACGACACGTGTACAAGCAAGCAGCATCATTTGCGTTATAAAATTTGCAACTCGTATTCCTTTAAGCAGATGAAGAGGCAGTCGAGAATTTTTACGAAGTGTAAATAAATATATTGATGTTAGCGGCGTGTGATAGCTGGTACCTGTAATTCAAGCAAACAAACTGAATCTCAAGATCAAATTATTGTCGCAAAAGTCATATTAAAGGTTATGTTATCACAGGTAGATTTGTTTGTCAAGTAATGAAACCTAACCTCAATTTTTGTTTTTAAAAACTTTAAGATGACGTTTGCAACAAAAATATAATTTTATATAAAGAAGAACTTCAATGTTTTGTAAGCATTCTTGATGAGTGCTTAGATTGATGTTTTAATATTTAATTGTGGTCGCAAATCAAATGAATTTGCGGTTGTTTGGTAAATTGTATTGTTTTGTAATGTGAAGCAAACTTGTTTCAAGCAATACACTTTTATTATAAACTCTCTCCTTCATCTATGTTACTTAATGTACTAACATTGAGTGATTGAAAGATGACTTAAATATTTTAGATTTCGGTTCATTTATTTTGTACAATTTTACTAAATGTTTTCATTTATTTCTTAACATCCTTCTTTAAAGGAACATCCTCGGATGGTTCCGGCGCATTGCGGAAGTTGGGGAACTGTTCCCAAGGTGCGGATAATTCAAATTTACGGAATTCTTGAGCTAATTCCAAAGGTTCAACAACGACACGTTTTTGTTCATCGTCGTAACGAACTTCAACGTAACCAGTCAAAGGGAAATCTCTACGGAATGGATGTCCCTCAAATCCGTAGTCAGTAAGAATACGACGTAAATCAGGATGATTTGCAAAGAATACTCCATACATGTCCCAAATTTCTCTTTCATACCAATTAGCAGCTTTAAAGATATCATTACAGGAATCAACGGGTGTTAATTCATCCGTGTAAGTCTTGACGCGAATGCGTGAGTTGAATCTTAATGACAATATATTATAGATGATCTAAAAATATTAAAATTATTTTTAAAAAATCATAAATTGTTATTTATACATACTTCAAATCTATATTCTCGAGCTGGTACATCCATACCAGCAATGTCAGTGAGGTTACCAAACTGTGCTGCATGATGATCTTTCAAGAACTGTAATACTGGTAGGACACCTTCTGGTACAATCAACAGCTCAAGTTCATCACCAGCAGTGAGTTGAACCTTTTGTATATATTTAGGTAAACATTCAGATACATATTGCCCAAACTCTTTGAGCATAGACCTGCTGACAGCATCAAATTTCCTTACAGTTGCTGCAATTTCCACACCAAAATTATTAAGATTTATAGCTTTGTTTACCAATAATTTACTCACGTCTTGTTTCTTGCTTAACTTCAGTTGGGGCACTGTCACTAGAAGATGAATTAAATCGCAAACCATTGGTGACAGCTGATACATTGGTGCACACTGAAAAGTTTTGCTTGATTATAACACCTAATATTGTCTTTTTGTATTACCTCGATTTTGTACAATAGGAGTTCGCAGGGTACGCGCAAATTGCCGTAAAAGTGATGCCATTTTGCGAGAAATCAACCTGTTTTTGTTAGTTATCCACCAGTTACCTAATAAATAACCTCAAAATTTGTTGAGATCAAAACAGCTGTTCTAGGGACTTTTGTTTAACAGTTGGTTGCCAAGTAACTAAACCAGACTTTAATTTGTTTATAATAATAAACTACACTATATAATGCGTGTTAAGGTTTAAAGTCAATATGTATTTAATTCAAACCAAAATATGTTATTAAATCATGTATGTATACAAAAATAATACTAAAATTAAAAATATTGAAAACAATAGTTTTCTGTATGTAGCATTCTTAATCCTCTTCCAAATCAACAAAGCTTTCATTAGTAAAAGTTAAATTTGTGGGTGAGTCACAAATTATTGTTCTCTGACTGTCATCTTCTTCAGTCAACTGAGAATCTTCTTCAGATGAAGTTACCTGATGTGGAGCAACTTCAACATGTTCAATTCCTGTCATTTCCCTTAAATCTCCATGTACAGCATTTGATCCAACTTTAATATTTTTAATAGCAGGACATCTCAAACCAGCAATTCCAATTCTATCAATACTAGCCTTGTCACGTTTTATTCTCCGCCTTCTAGACGGATCATTGCGACGTAATTGTAACATTGCTTCCAAATCCATAACATAAAGAAATCCTGCCACTAACAATTCACAACTTCTTTCACCATTTTTATAAGCTGCCTCCAATTCTTTGCTTGTTCTTTCATCATATTGCCACCAACCTAAATAAGAAATATAGTCTTTTAAAATTAAGTTAAAACTTAAGTATTATTGAATTTACCATTTCTTCCTTCATAATACCATTGGTACTCAAGACTTTTATCCTCAATGTTATCAACTAAAGTTGGTTTCTCTATAAAATCATGTGGTATTTCTTGCCTGCACATTGCACATCGCTTACTTCTGTTAGCTGTGCCCTTAATACAAAGAAAACAAAAAATATGACCACATGGTAGTTTGGCTGGATGCACATAAGGCTCAAGACAAACAGCACACAAGTCTAAAACATTAAAATACGTCATTAGATAACGTTATCATTGATTTATAAACAGGTATAAAAAATAAACTTTACCTCTGTCTGCTTCTTCAACAGGAGTTGATGAACCAAGTGGTGTTGTAGTAAGCGCGGATGCTTCGGCCATTATTAATTAGATAGCTACAAACTTGTTTTATAATTTACATCCTCATTACTTTAGTTTATAACAAAGAACTGACAATCACGACTAATAATTTCTTGAATCTGCTTTCTGTTTATTATGAAAACCATGGACACGAACGATATGACATTAGACCTTGAACTTTTCTAGTCCGCAATGTAGGCAACTTTGTATGCATCAACAACTTGGAACTACAACACAAGAGGGAATGAGAAAGAACTTGCTCCTTGAAAGAAAAGTCGAAAAAGAAACAAAAGAAAACGATAAAAAATATTTAATACACTGAAAAATTTATCACAAAACAAATTTTTAATCCTACCATGAATATATTACAATTATTTAAAGGAATAAGTTACAATAGTTACATATTTATATATCAATATGTATAGATCATAACATAAAGAATTAATTCAGCATAGTATGTCTATCATAAATATTACGTCGCTGTTCTTTCACTTGTCTCTTCCATTTATCTTGTTGATGACCCACACGATTGAGGACATTTCCTCTTACACTCATATTATGTGACATTGGGCCACTAACGCCAGCAGCAGTTTCATCCTCTTCGTTAGTATGTTCTTGATAACTACCTTTATTCCTTTTATTCAACAATGGATCCAAAATGATCAAGAAAGCCATGTAAATCACCAAAATTGAGATAACCCAAATCACAATTATGACCACAAACTTGATAATGTTTGTGTTACGAGCTTCATATTTACATTCACACTTTGGACAAAACTCTTGCTCTTTGCCTTTTATATGATCAGCAATTTGTGGTAAAATAACCCCAAAACAATCACTAAAATTTAAATCAATTATTAATTTTTTTGTTTTACAACTTAATTAGTTTATATTTTATACCATTTGTTTGGTGGAACATTAGCAATGTGTAAAATTCTTGTTTGATGGCTGCTTAGACTACTGTTTGTTACTGTGGATAAACTTGGACAAACACATTTGCATCGATTGTTTTCATAAGATTGAGCCTAGAACATTTATTGTTTATTATTATAAATAAATAATGCAATTGAAAAACAGACTTACCAAAGTTTCTGATGAAAATGTAACACTGATTAAAACCACAAAAATTATTTTTGACAGCATGATTCCTGTAAATTATAAGTAGTCATGTTATTTTTATCAAAAAATGTTTGGATCAACCTATAATTCCAGTGTGGAATAAAGCAATGGTGGACAAGTGAGACATCTAGTTACAGGAACAGCAGTAGTGTTTGGGTGTGTGTAAGAGATAAGTGTTTTTACAAATATTTTAAACACATAAAAAAGATTAGATTATTACCGCGGGTATTATAGAACTAGAGCAATTTTACTGTAGCATTGAAGTTAAATACTACAAGTAAAAATGTCGCAAGAAGGCCAAAGGAACGTCGCATTTATTACGGGCATTAGCGGACAGGTATGTAAAATTTTTACCTTATTCAAAGCAGCTTATAACACAAAATCAGACCACGTGATGGATTTTTTTATAACACTCAATTGTTTTCACATAATATTTAGTTGTTTACTTGTTAATTTTTCCACAAATGTAAGAAAACAACGTTAAGGTTATAATAATACTACGACGTCAACGTAGATACCAGCTGGATGGATCAATAGTTTACTATTTCGCCGTTGTGGCGTTTGAAGCGCGGTAGATTCAAATCATTCGATTGTTTTGTAACTTTTTTGTAATAATAGCATTCATTTGTTATTTGTTTGGAAATGTTGAACTCATTAAATATATTGTATATTTAAGGATGGTTCATACCTGGCTGAGTTGCTATTGGAAAAAGGTTATGATGTCCATGGGATTATACGAAGAGCAAGTACATTTAATACATCAAGGATTAATCATTTATATGCCGATAAATATACGCATAAAGGAGGAAAAATGAAACTGCATTATGGCGATATGACAGATTCTAGTTGTTTGGTGAAGCTGATATCGACCATAAAACCAACAGAGATTTACAATCTTGCAGCGCAAAGTCACGTAAAGGTTTCTTTCGATTTAAGCGAGTACACAGCGGAAGTGGATGGCGTGGGCACTCTGCGTCTTCTGGACGCCATCAGGACCTGTAACCTGGAGAAAGAGGTAAAGTTTTACCAGGCTTCCACATCGGAACTGTACGGGAAAGTGCAGGAAGTACCGCAGAATGAGTGCACGCCTTTTTATCCTCGATCACCGTACGGTAAGACAAGCTAAGACCAACCAAGCTGAAAGTTTGGTTTTATGATGAAACAATGTGGAGAGATTTAATCTAACTTGATTTCAGCATGCGCGAAGTTGTATGCATTTTGGATCGTGATCAATTACCGCGAGGCTTATGAGATGTTCGCCTGCAACGGTATCCTCTTCAATCACGAGAGCCCGCGTCGCGGTGAGACGTTCGTAACACGTAAGATCACAAGAGGCGTGGCTAAAATTCATCTTGGGCAGGCGGAGCATATTGAGCTAGGTAACTTGGACTCAAAGCGCGACTGGGGCCATGCCAAGGATTATGTGGAGGCTATGTGGTTGATGCTGCAACAGGACAAACCGGAGGACTTTGTTATAGCTTCCGGTGAGATGCACAGCGTGCGTGAATTTGTTGAAATGGCATTTGGGCACGTGGGTAAGGAGATTGTATGGCGTGGGGCCGGGGTTGCAGAAGAGGGAGTGGAGAAGGACACTGGTATTGTACGCGTTCGAGTCAACGAGCGATACTTTCGTCCTACTGAAGTGGTAAGCAAGCAACAAACCACCCGACCGTCAAGTAGTAACCAAGTATAGTAATTCCCGAATCCCTCTATTCTGTTCCTGCTGTAATACTGTCGGTTACCAGGGCGGTTTATTAATAAGCGCGCCCTAAGATCAATTTGCATGCAAATATTTTGTGCCGCTGATGGTTATCGCGAACTTATGTTAATCTTGTGGTGTTCATTAACGCAATCTAGGAGCAGCTACTCGGCGATCCGTCGAAGGCGCGGAAGAAGTTCAACTGGGTGCCGCGGGTAACATTCCCGGAGCTCGTCAAAGACATGATGGAGGCTGATATCGAATTGATGAGACGCAATCCGCAGGCTTAGCGCATCGTCATTTCAACACGACAGCCTACATCTGGATTTGGGCTGAATCAACTAACACCATTCCATGATTATATATTCATTTACTAATATATTAAATATGTTTGATGCATCATCACGAGTTAGTTCTTTACGCACCAGTTCCAACTCCCGATGTTCCTGCGTTTGTTGTTGCTTCCTGCGAATGCACGTTTACGATGTGTAACTTGCTTAGTGGCGACCACCCGGTTTGCGGTCGTCGGCGATGCGTACCGCGAGTACGCGAGAACCCTCGACGCTCGTAAAATGTGCGCCGCCTCGAAATAGAAGAAAGCGCGGGCGTGCACATCGCGCGGCAATAAAACTGATACGTAAATAAGTAAATAGTAATATCCCAGAAATTCGAGTGTTTATTTGTAATTCGGCGCGAACATAAAATAAACAACGGTGAGCGACATGCGGCCGTCCGGGCTTTTTCATCTCTGGCCACCAAGCGCGCACGTCGGCTTCGCATCTTCAAAACCGCATTAGCGCATCTTCGCAACAGCGCGCCCAACTCCAACGCATCAACTCCGAGGAAAGCGCTTTTTATATTAATGCGTTTTCAATGTACGCGCAGCGCAAGAAGGGCTTTTTCGAGTGGAAAATTATAAGTGATATTTCATGAACAATTTCAATACAGCCACAAAAGCGTACGTAAAGAATAATGAACGAAAATGACGTGATCATCACTTGATATTAGACTTATATACATTTAAAACAAGTTTGCTACCATTATAATCCTATTGCAAAGTAACTCCATCTCTTGTTGCTGATGTAATGATATTTTTAATGAGCGTAAAACAATCCAAAAAGTTTCTAATTACTGTTTGCGCATAATTACTATAAATAGGCGTGCAACGAGCGCCTTTTTTGTGGGGCGCACGTCCTTTTCTGCGGTGAAACCGCCGCTTGATTTATTATAAAGTGCCGAACCGCACATCACGCATAGTGTACAGTGTACACAATCCACGATTGAAGCATCAAAGCAAAGAAAAGGTATAAAATACATGTGGTCAACGCTCACACATTCACACACAACGATTACACTCGTGTCGAATGGCATCAGGCGTCAATATCTACACGCTTCTAATGTATGCGTGTGTGTGCATTCGGGAAGAATCCCTGGAAGCGCTTCGTAAGCTCAACTCACTGACACACACACACATCCAAATGTGTTTGAAGCGGAATGGTTTTGTTTGTTGATTCTAAGCGCATTTGAAACGAACCCGTAAATACGCCGCGCTGCGTGCCAGGCACCGGAAAGTTTGTATTTCTTTTTTATTTCCCTTAAAACACTAAAGCAACATCGCGCGTTGGTTCGCGACTGCCGCGCCGCGCGCGCGTTTGTTTCATTACAAACGCGCGGCCATTAATGCCCCGACAGCCGGCGACTGTTGCGTTTCGGGGAAGCACGGCGAGCACATAATTCGCCTCATAGATCAAATGTAACGTGCCTGTAATAACACAACGACTGTCACTTCAATACCCGTTGATAAATGTTTCGCGCATCTTGTTTCCTTTTCGAACTCCTGCTTTGCTTTATAGATCTTTATGGTGTTTATATAACGTTTATACGATGGTTTAATATTTTAAGATACGTCTTTTCAAATGCTCACATTGCGTGATGGCGATGGTCTGATGGCAAATGGAAACATTACTCGTTATTGCATGTTTCGGATTTGGATTGCACAATGCAATTCGTTCACGCCCGTGCAGCGGAGTTGTAAAAAGTAACCTAAATCTTTTCGCAAATAGCGCACGACGTTCTCTCCTTGAACAGCGTCGAGATTGAAGACTATTTTATAGATTCTTCATTCTCGCCTGGCTAACCACATGGGATACAGTTAGTTTTATCTATATCTTCGGATATTCTTCCAGTCATTGTTATGCTTTCAGATATCAAAATGGATCTCTTGGGGAGGACAATTTTTCAATTTATGTAACGCATTATATCGTTTTTTACTCTTCACTTATCACTTTTACACAAAATATTTTTATAAAAACTTTATTTCCACGACTTTTCAACGAAAATATTAAAACTGCTTTGTTCATCACTCTATCACTTGTTTCTGTCAAAGTGTTTACTGTTTATGTCTCCAGATGTCGTTGTTTTGTTGTCACTTGTTTAACAAGTTGCATAAAGAAACACGAAAATTAAAGATCATATATATTTAAAGAGGAAATCCGGTGACGACTTTATCTCTATGTTTATCACAGTAGACAGTTGATAAATTAATGAGAGCAAAACGTAGTGAATTACGTCAAACGACGTATTTATCGTCGGCACCTAAGTTTTTGCTATAATGTCCAACAGGACGCCGAACACGACGGACCACACGCATCTCAATGACAGATTTACAACCACCAGCAGGAGCCAAGCACCCACAATTCATGCACACAACTCGAGGCTATCCCTATCGCTACATCTGCATACAAATATCTAAGTACCAAACATATTTCTCCACACTCGTTACTCGTATTGCTAATAAATTTTTGCATGCCATAGCGGCAACGAAGCGATGATTCCAACTCTGCTGCTGGTTTTGTTTCACTCGCTCGAACATAAACAACCAAAAACGAAACAAAACAAGCAGTCCCGGAAGTTTAAATTTAATACCGCCTTTGCTATCTTTACGGCCGCGGCGTTGGGGCGTCGAAATCAAAATATAATAAACGACATAAAGGCTCATTTAATTCGGTGTAGAATAACAACCAAGAGAGGATTTGAGAGCTTTGGGAAGCGCAAGCGAGGGTTTACCCATGCCGCCGCTTGCTGAAAGTGTTGTTGTTATTTACCTTTTGTGGCTTTTAATGCGTGTCACGGCTATTATCGGATGCGGCCGCAATGTTTTGACAACACGTGTGAAAACACTCGTATATCTTCGCCGTCCGCCTTGCGAGGTGTGTGCGTGGTTATGATATGCACTCATGGGTGGATGATGCTTCCTACGACAGCATGAAAGCTCCACACCAAACACGACAGCATTTCTCAGGCGGCGTGCCTGAGAAAACCCGGGAGACGAAACTGCATCTTATTGGCCTGGGAGGCATTCGAATTTTGGGAAACTGAAACGCCTGAAAACTACGCCAACTGCTTCAGTGGTGGGGGAATGTTACTTAAGTCAGTTGCAGATGTTATTCGACGTTAATTAGCGCTAAACATTCACAAAACAAGTTCGTTGTGAGTTAAAAAGTGTACCACATTTGTGAATCTAATATGAATTTGTGTTAAAAAAAGCCAAACTGAAATCATGTTTCCAATTGACTTATATCGTGACTTTGTGCCGCCGAATTTGTATTTGCAACAAAGTATGTTACATGGATACTGCATGTCCCCAAATCTTTGGCTTCCATTACCGCTCAAACTGCAAGAACCAAGATTGGAAAAACCGCCATATTCGTACATTGCGTTGATAGCGATGGCTATCAGTTCATCACCTAAACAACGATTGACTTTGTCAGGTATCTACCGTTTTATCATGGACAACTTTCCTTATTATCGAGATAACAAGCAAGGGTGGCAAAATTCAATCAGACATAACTTAAGTCTCAACGACTGCTTCGTGAAGGTACCACGTGATAAAGTATCTCCGGGTGGTCCAGAACAAGCCGGGGGTAAAGGAAGTTACTGGATGTTAGATCCTAAAGCCACCAATATGTTTGAAAAGGGAAACTATCGAAGAAGGAAGAGTAGAAGACAACGGATAGCTGAATGCACGGATTACTTGAACCACCAAAGGACTTTCAGCCAGGTAAAGGAGTTAAATGTTTAAAATAACAAACTAATAATGTTATTAGTGAAAGGTTAGGTTATGTTTAAGGGATGATTGTTTGTTGTTATAGGGCGATGTTGACAAGGTGCACGAGGACAGCACCATCGCGACGGTAGCAGCGCCATCTACACAAGCGACATTGCGCGAAAACAAAAATTCCAGCCTGTTTACCATCGAGAATCTCATAAAAAGCGACGATGGTGCCGGTCATAAAACTTGATTAAATAAATAAGGCGCACAACACCGGCCCTCACGCGCGCACACACCATCGTCGCGCTTTGATGTTTTCGGGATTATTTTTGCGCAACAGCGTTCGTCGTCGCAAAACTTGTTGTACATAATATATGCGTATAAAATAGACGCTGGTCTCGGGCGGACGGCGGGAAAAAACCGCCTTCGATGCAGCGTGTTCGCGCGCAAATAAACACACGATTGGACAAATTTCAAAAAGACTTGCGCGCGTTCGTTCGTTAGCCAGTTTGGACGTTTTAGAAAAACATTTACTTTGTACATTACCCGATTTCGAAAACAGCGCGCGCCTCCTTTGAACTCCTCGCGGCAGAGCAGGCGGGCGGCGGCGCGCGCTCTTTATTTGTTTTACCGAATGAGACAAAAAATGTAAATAAACACAAACTTGAGAAAATAACGCGCCGCGTTTAAATAACTTTTTCGCACGGAGTGCGAGTGATGGTGATGATTTCATAAATTTTATAAATACCATTGAAGCAAACAGCGTTTGATGATGCGAAATGGGCGCACAAGTTCGCACCGTCAAACGTTGGTTATATAAAGTTGTATAATTGTGTATAATCGTGTTGTATCTACATACTTTGATGGGATTTTACTTCACTGTGTGTATAAGGTGTGTCGAGAACGAACGTAATTTTGAGTGTCCAATAAATATTTATTTTATACCCAAATGAACACTAATTTCTTCCAGCATGCCAACAGCTTCACATCCAAACCAAAAACGCATGTTCGTGTGGCGCTATTGATTTTGCGAAATACGCGAAATTACAAATCAAAACAATGACACGAATGGCTCGAGTGCGGCAACGAGTAATTATCGTCGGGGTGGAAAGTGGGAACGTGAAAGGCGATGTCGTCGTCTAAAACTCTGAATAGAACGCGCGGCGGCGGCACGAAAGCGTTAAAAGAGATGTAATTCCAAAGCGCACGACACGTAAACGACATGGGCGAATACTAACTTGCGTTTTTTACGTTTTCCTAACCTTAAATCCCATACAATTGAACTAAATTGCTGGATTATAACCCACACATGCGAATCAGTAAAAGTTTCTTTTTTTTCATCTCGTATCCGTCGCCCTATCGACTTTTTCGATTTTGCTGGTTTAGAGCAACCGGTAGGGCACGTGTGTGCACGTGTATCGCTTGTTTGGTTAGGTGTGTGGAGCGTGGATAAAGGTAAAATTTGTTGGAAGTCGATGCGCGCAACACGTACGCTTTGCTTTGCCGCTGCACACAGGAAGGAAAGTGCGACAAAGTTGCGGTTTTGCGTGAGAGGAGGGTGCGTGTGAGTGAGTGTTGGTTTTAGGGACTTTCGAATTGTTAGACGCACGAAGGCAACAGCGGCGGCAGCGGCGGTGGCGGTAGTGGTAAAGGCTGCATGCGTGCGGCGAATGCTTGAACTTCTTCTGCGACCTGGGCGAGCTTTCGGTCGTTAGATCACATTGTTGTTACGACAAGTTACTACAGTTTATTCAAACTGCAAAAGGCACACGTAAATGCGCAAAGCAAACATGGAATTATGGATCAATCAACAGTCAACAAACTAAATTGTTTTTAAGCAAATTCCAATCTACTACATGTTACAATTCGAAAGTTTATAGACTTTAATGATAAAATAATTATTGACTCAAACAATTAGTTTTATAATTAAACATTAACTTCTTACTTAAAGTGGAAAGTTGAGGTTAAACTTTAAGGTTAAAATTGAGGTTAAATATAACCATAAAAATCTTTCCGAACAAAATAAAGTAGAGAGCTAAAGAGTAAGAAAACGTGAAAATGAGCACAAGGTAAAGACTCAACATGTTACCCGAAGGGGTGTGAGACGTGTGAGGGCACGTGAAGCAATCAGCCGGACTCGAGGGACTTCTTAGTGGACAATAACGGGTCGGACGCAATTTGTCGGCCCGGGGGCTTGCTTGGTTCCTTGCTGTTCCTATAGTAACTGGAGGCAGCTAGTAATTCAGCTATGATAGCTTTATTAAGACCCCTACTTTTCGACCAATGGCGCGTTCGGCTAATGGCGAAGACGGCGATAAATAATGGGCCACGCCGGCGGTGGTGGTCGCGGTCGCGCGGCGTTGACACGCTGCCAACTCGCCGTGTTTGCCGCAACCTTCTTCTGCTTCTTCTACTTCCTTTCCCCAAACCCACGATCCAAAATCGACAGAATCACAAAATATAATTTTCTTCCAACCTCTCATTCCCGGGTTATAGGTTAGAAATGTTCAAACTGTAAAAAATGGCGTCAAAATAAACGAAATCATTTTCCGAACGCAGTGTTCGTTGGTTCGTTGGGTGTGGGTGATAATCGCTCCCCCAAATCGAAGCTAACCATCTGACTGTTTATGAGTGAATCGCATGTGTTTGAGCATAGTGCTAGAACGCGAAAGCGGTAATAATTTAGCGGATCAAACGAGGAGCTGGCTCAGCACGGTCGGCGAATGGTACGAGTTGTGGATTTGCGCGGCCTCCTCTCCACAAGGGGTGTTTTTTACGAGCCGAGTGAGGAGCGACCGGTTCGTGTCACCGTGTCGGCGGCGGCGGTGAAAAACGAACTGTTGCTACAACAACAAGTTGAAAACTTTCCATCTACCCGCCAACCAACACCACAGCGCACAAATAAAACGCTGTGTTAATAGCATTAGTTTTCTACGTTTCCTACGCTACCTTTTGTTTTTTATTTAATACAATGTGTTACGAAACCAACTAAACAAAATAATTAACAACCCAAATACTTTTGGGCAACAAACTTATAATTTTATCTTTAAAAAACTACGTGGAAAATAAAAACATTATTTTTTAATTAAATTTTTAGTATTTAACAAAACCACACTGTATATTTATAGTTGGTACAATTTTATCCGTACCAAGCAGTTCAAATTGTTAGGTCACGTTTGTAATTAGTCCTGATTTAAAGTTGCTCCTTTTTTGTTAGCAAACTTTTATCATTTCTGCACAATAAGTTCCAAAATTTCGAAATGTTTGCATGGTTTTGACTTGTTGACATCTGTCACACAGAATCAGAAACTAAAAATATATTTTTTTGATCATCAAAATATGAAACTTTAAAATTTGAACGTTTAAATTTTGAAAATTGATGATCCTTCTTCCCTGATATTCACGCTCGACTTGCGCACCTCTAAAGAGGCAATTAGTGCGCCACTAAGAATTTAATAAGATGTTTGCGTCAAACGCTTTAATCCTTTCGAAGCGAGTTTTGTGGATTCAATGAGATGAAATTTCAAACTTTCCTTCACAGCTCGCACACATTGGCGAATATTGGCGTGCTCGGTTTATGCTCGCTCGTTCGTTCGCGTTTCATATTGATTGCACCTGTAGCCGGGGCTCTTTATATCGCGAATTTGTAATCCCACGCACGCGGAGGCAAGAAAAACGAACGCGAGAGCAATCGTCCGGAATAGATTCTTGCGTTTCCAGGAAACCGTTCGTGCGGAAGCGAAATTATTGATGATTACATCGAGCGGAAAACGCGTGCCAAACAAACAACACTGCACAATACGAACACAAAACAATAGAGAACATAACCTTTAAATAACATAACCACAATTTACACAAAGAAAAAAACTGAACCTAAAAATCTTTACCAATCAACATGTCATTTGTAATTTGAACAACAAAAAAATGATAATGAACAAGTTATAGATCTTATGTGAAGTTTGCTGTCGTTATCAGCCAAGGGTAGTAAAAACACGCCGGCGCATAAAATGGCGCATTACGATGCTGACTTAATCTATCGACTGGCACTTTTAATAGCGCGATAAAAAATTTTCTGCCCGCCATTCCCGCTTATCACATCGAAATCTATCGATGATGGCCCGACTTTATGGAACGCTTTGCATATTCACCAATTGTTTTCGTGCACAGGGTGTTGTTTAGATTTACGACGCTTTATGCTACATTTAGGATGAAATATCCCTCATAAAAATATTAATCGTGTCGTGACTATAAAACGAATTGCTCCCGACATGTTTCGGAGACATTTACGCCTTTATCCTAGGTCTATCTGTACGACACAACATCACAACATGTCCGGAATGAAGGTACACACGGTTTGTTGGCGGATAAATAGTGTATAAATTATTTAAACTCACCATGTTGAAGAAGTGTGGTGTGGGAGAGCGGTCCAGAACAGGCCGGTTGTTGGGTGCTGGTTGCTGGTTGCTGGTAGGTTCCTAATTGCGAGATAATTAAACGTTGTATGCAGAAGGTCAGCATGTCACGTCGCATCCCTTATGACGGAACGTGCGGTGGTCCATTACGTTTAGTGCACGACGCGAGCTGACTGTGACATCTTAACGCGACCGTAAAATGGACCTCGTAAAGGACTCACACCCAAAAGCTCGTATGAAATTCGTACGCTGCCAGTTTGGAGTGCTTCTACAAATGTAACTTTAACGTAGGCAAATAAACAAATAACGACACAAAAAGAAACACACGAATAACAACAGCCTACTAGGATGCAACTAAATTTAACCAGTAGTAGTAGGCTGAGTGTTTTGTCATGGAAAAAAACAAAACAACTAAAAGAATAAACAGCGTAGTGTTGGGCTATGAAAAAAAACAAATTTTGTTTTATACGTGCATAGAAAGAAATAAAGGTGAAATTGTTTGTTTTGTTTAAATTATTTTTGATTAAAGACAACCCGCATTTTATAATTGTAGATTTCCACACAGGCGAGTTTCGAGGGCGTCTGGGGTGGTTTGGGTGCCTAGGACATCTTCGGTGCTCTGCAAGTGTTTGCCTCGGGCGCACCTGAGCAAAGGAAAAGTGTCGCCGCGTCGTCGCGCTCCAGGGTCATTAGAGAAAATAACGAGATGCTTCTTAATTAAAAAGTAAATAGGACGAAAAGCACATTGTAACATTGTAACTGTAACTATTAAATTTAAATACGACAACAAGGCTTTTACAGCTGTCGTCGTTGTTTCTCCTACCGGAATTTCTTTTGCGCTTTACCTGGATGTATACACAATAAAACAAAATTTTTAGAATTTTTTTAAAGGTAAATATAAACTTAAATTAAAGATTTTAAAAACAAAAAATACAAAATAATAATTGACAAAGTTGTTGATTTTTAAGGTTAAAATTGTTTTGTTTTGTTTCTGAGGTATTTTAATGATAAATGTTTGAATATTCTGTGGTAAATTTATGGATGGCTGTGTATATGTTTTGCACGTCGATTCAACTATAATTCACCAATTAAAAATAACAATTTTAATTTCAGCCTGAAGGATGTTTTAACGAGTACCCATCGTAGCGTCAAGTTGCTTGCTGCTTCGTTAAATCGCGACCTGTAAATAATTCGTAACCGCCCCACGCCGCCGCCCAACACGGGAAATTGCCGTCCATTATTTTCGAATTTCAATTTTTTGTTGTTTAAAGAATATTATGCTTTTTATTGGGACAACAAAACGAACAAAAGAAAGAAAAAAAACAAAAAAAAACAAAACAGCAAACCCAAAACAAAAAACTAACAAAGTAACAAAAAAGAGGGAGGTAAGAGACAGTTATGAGATTTAAAGAAAAAAAATATCAAGCGCTGATTCGCTAGCGCTATTACGCGCTTAATAGTAGTAGGGATGACAAACTTGGTTTGGATACACAAATTGCTTTAGGTGCAAGCGAGACAGATGCAAATATCAATTGACACCCCGTAATAAATTAGTAACAGCCATACAAACATGTTACAATGTGTACAACTTTGTGTTAAAATTTTCTTCTATAATTCTAAACTCCAATCTACCCACCGCCGCGTCGCACCTTAACGAGAAACAGAATGACGGGCGTGCAGGGTGTGTCTGTTATGATAATAACGTTTAGAGTAAATTATTCGAGTCGTTCGGCGCGCTCGTAAAATCAATACAAATTAGATTTGCGAATGTGCGCTACATTCCGCGATAGTACATCGGCGAAGGAAGCACGCAGCAAAATGCGCGAAGTTGAAAAAAATGAAATAATTGGCAAAAATGCGACGTTACTCATTGTCGCCAACGACGTCGCGACGTCAGTGACGGTGGCGGCGGCATCGAACAAGTTACAAAATGTTTGCGCGACCAACAAGTACTCACCGCTCGCGCTGCCTCTTATCGAATATGCTCTTCCGCGTACGCCGCCACCGCCGCCCCCCAACACACAGCCTTCAGCTATTTACATGTCTATACGCGGGTGGAAATTTATTAGCCTTTTAAGCTACAAGACTGCAATAAATTTGTCCGCCAGATTAGAATGTACCTTGGAAAATTTACAGCGCAACTTAAAATGGATAAATGAAATACTTCGGGTACATGGAGTGCGCGTCGAGTTACACGAACTTGCACATACACCAATCCGGTTATGCATATCAGCGCAGAAGAAGCAAGAAGAAGAAGAAGAAAGTTGGTTACGTGCAAAACATGACATGACAGAATGCAGGATTGCTGACAACATAGAAAAGTTATACGTACTTGATTTATTTCGAGCCGACAATAATAAAACAGCAAATATTTTCAAATTTTGTTTCTTTGTCAACAAACTTTGTTGATTCGTTCAAACAAAATTCATTCGTTTGTTATTTGATTTTGTTTGTGGTATTAATACCACTACAGAGAAAAACAAAACAAAATTTGTTTTTAAAACAAAATTTGTTGATGCCAACCAAACACAATAGAGTGTTGGCGCGTTGTGTACATTGCAGGGCTAATGTGACGTAATTTACAAAGGGACGTTATAAATAGGCAAATGCGGACATTTATTACCATTTCGGTAGCGGTGTGCGAGCGCCGGCGGTTTGCGCAATCAATGAGAGCAGCGAGCGTGCGAATTGTGTGGACGCGTGGAACTGAACCAACAAGTACCCGGACTCCGGGAGCCACTTGCTTCGACTTTATGTGCACGTCTCGCGTCATGCTTTATTGGTGTATATATTGGGCGTTTTTGAAAGCAACAAGCCCAGCAACATAACCCCCAAATCCAACAGAACCTACAAAACCTATTAAACTAAAACCCAGTTGTATATTTGGTTGCCTACATTAACATAACCTTACTTGATGCCTACCATCCATAACAACCAGTTGTACGTCATCAATGACGTGAAAACTGTCCGTGTATGAGATGATGACGTCATTGGTGGGTGTGAATTTGTGCAATGGCGTTTTACAAGCTGTTTCGTCGCGACGATATGACCGCTTTAACTTTTCATATTCGAGCCCTTTAAATTGGATTTACGCGAGTTTAAGGGTAATTTAATAAGCAATTATCGGTTAGCATGCAGCCAAACTGCTTTTATGGTCTAATCCGGGAAAGCTTATTACAGGGACGCGCGCTGGCGAAGTATCGCCGATCGGTGTGGATGCAATCGAAATTGGACGCCGGATATTGTCGTTTGGGACTCGCCCTCGACAACGGTAACGCTGTTACCGTTCCAAACAGGATCATCATAGATTTTATTCAACTAAAAATACAACATAACCTCAAATTTGTAGGTTAACGAAACTTAAAACAAAACAAAAAACAAGCAGATTTTGTTTACTAAAAATTTAGACAAACAAAAGAAGTTGTATGGTTATGTTTGAAATAAAATACTTTGAAATGATCCTGTATGTTTCAACTGGTGATGTCGTGCCATGCCGCCCTGTCTGAACCTGACGCCCGAGTCGGGCGTCGCTTCCCGCTGATGGTGCAATTGCGCATTGCGGCCAATTAAATGCATTCGGGCGCCGCTCACGTCGTTTCAGTTCGGCGCGGCCCGCCGCTGATCGAATTGGCTATTGTTGCCGTTTATCCGACGACTCATCCCTGCGTTACCTACGCGCGCTAAACTCCACCTTTGTTCACCACCCTCAGCGTGCCGTCAATTTGCGTTTTTGAATGCGCAACCGTTTCCCGTAATCGTTTGCAATTTTTGTCAGCGCACAGAGGCAGAGAACCAGCGACGCCAACTTTTATATTTATATCCATTTGCTCGACCATCGAGCGTATTGCGGTTTTTATGCCCGCGCGCGCCATCTACATGTGTCCGTATAATGTTAACAAACACGCACATAAATTCGCACTCATTTCTTTTTATGTTTCGCGCATTCGCGCGACGCCGACGACCCAGGGACGCAATCTTTTATAAGATGGCCGTTTGCCAGCTTCCGGTGCAGTGGCGAAGGGGGCCCACCCAACACCCAGCGACGGATTTCGACGCACAGATTTACAAGTAGTTGCCTCAAAACAATACAGAGTGCAAAAATTACATTGACAACATTCCAGGCGTTAAATTCTAGGTTAAAATCAAACATAACCTCAATTATGCCCTACGTAACCTATAACACATTAATTACTGGGCATTTAAAGTTTGATTGTTTCCGAATGCGAGGATAAGTAATAAAATGAAAGTTTTGAACGCGTTAAATCCGATTCTGTTTTTGGAGTTCAGTTACAGATCTCGATCTAAAACTGTAATGGCCGCGCGCTCGAATCGAAGCAACATTCTGTGTCGAGGACGCCGGCGACAACGACGGGAACGGGGTGATGTATGACGACAGACGGAATTAAGTGATAAGCCATCCCACTTTCGAGATCGGGGACGGCGAGTCGCGTTGCGACGCTTCTCGCACGCGCACTTCCACCACACCGATATCCATCGCGCTCACGATTCGATCCTTCCTGTTGAATGAGTGTGCCCGTACGATAATAAGGACGCTCTTGTGCGATGCACACAATGCGGCGTCCTGTCGACGAGATAAAACACGTGATGCACTTGCACGTTCGATTTTATGGCCAGACAAGCGAGAAAATTAAAATTCAAACCTTCAAACACATTGAAATAAAAATACCTAACCTAAAAGCGGTGCTAAACCAGAACATTTTTCATTATAATGCGCACATTAAACGGCCTTAGATAAAATTTCCGCATCCTCGAATTAAAGGCATTGCAAAACATCCCCAGTGAGTATTTCGCGCAATTGACTCAACTAAGCACATTTCACGCACTTTACAAATAATATTAATTATCCCTAATGCGCAAATGCGGCAAACAAATAATATCCAACAAAAAAATAACCTCGCTTTAGGGTAGTCGGCGTTGCCTACCCCGTAGCTCGTCCGAAAAAAAGCGGCGCGAGATATATTAATGACCGCAGTCGGAGAGACTGGAATGTTTAAAGTGAATCCGGGACAGAAGAAGAAAGTTGAAAAAGTGAAAATAAAAGTGGCGTCATTATGCGCGCGGGGAGGACGCAAAAAACGCGCATGGGGATGCGCGCGGACGGGATCATCTTCAATGGAATTTATTGCGACGTGGAAAGTGTTAAATGACGCTGAAACATCTGGATTAAGGAGGCCTGGGCGATAGCGGCGCCCAGGCGCTCAGATTGCCGAACCAGTTTCGTTCGCTCAGCACGACACCGTCGTTCTTGTTTTGTGTTTTCAGACGAGAGAGCTTTCCATTTTTTTCCTCACAGCCTTCCAGACGACTCTCAGCGTTAGGTAATATATTACTTACGTATTCTGATTGTGCGCGAGCACATATTAATGATTTATCATTGCTGCTTCTCTGCGCCGGCGGGTCCGCAGTTGCGAAAACAGAGCTATTCGTTTTATAACTGAAGTTGTGGAGTAAATATACTTGCTAGATGAGGCCATCATCCTCTTGTTTTTTTCTTTTAAGCCTGTTGATCAAAGCACAGACTACACAATTTACTAAAACTGGTTTAACCTCAAAATCAACAATTTAAACACATAACCTTATTTCTCCGCTATAGTCACGCCATCTACTGATTAAAATTCTTCACGACGTAATCTGTTAAAAGCGTTGCAGTGATAAAATTTTAATATTTAGCAAGAATTAAGAGTTATCGACGATGTGGAAGCGTCGCGTTGCGTCGGGTAGTTTAATTCTGCGTAAAATATTCGAGTGGTACTAAATTTTTCAATTAGAGCTTAATTAATTTACGATTACGACATCAGGTCAGGCGGAGGCGATCGAGGCGACGTCGTCGCTTGGCCGGGCACTTGGCGAAAGTTTTTTTGCTTAGACGCTTCCATTAATCTGCGTTAAAGTAATGTATCCTGTCGATGGGACGCCGCTCCCAAGCGGCTCGGAATAACAAGTTAAAATGTACAAGAAAGCACTTAAGCGTTCGGCGGGCCTATTGTGTCACCAGCATGTTCGGCCGAAGAGGGACAAGAACTACGTCGATTGCGACACAGGCGCCGGGAGGCAGCTGGAAGCGTTGGGCCGTCGGCCATAGATAATGCTTGCAGCGGCAGCAGCAGATCCACCCACGGCGATCCAGTCGTCGGGGTCCCGCGCTCGTCCCGGTGATATATGCCTCGGTCCGTGACACACTAATGGCCGCATGTTGATTGCGAGTTTTAAAGGGGATGCACGCGGCGATTTATGGCTGATCACTAACTCCGGCTCGTTATTTATCCCACAAATCCTTATAATGCGCCAAGCGACGCTGTCCGATTCTCGGCTGTGTTATGATGTTTGCTCTGCAAATAGTTTGTGTTTCAAACGACGATTTGCATCAACTTTTGTTATTTAGTTCAACTGTTTTCGTTTGGCCATGGCCTTCTTATTTTTGTATGATAAACTTGTAACGTTTGCTAAAACAAAACAAAAACTGTTTGTTGATTATTTGCATGCTAAAAACAAAAGTAAGCGTAGAAAAAAAAAACAAAAATTAAATTGTGTTTTATCACAATAGTGCATTTCCAAAATTAAATTGCGGCTTTATTTTAGTGAAGATAAAATAGATCAAATGGATAATATTTGAGCATTTGAAATTTTGGCATTGTATCCCCCCAAAAATAAATGTATTATTGTGGGAAACTTTAACTAGTACGGTTCCATTATCGTTGGAAACCTTAACGAGATTGTTTCGGACGATTTCAAAAGAACTTTAGATCGAAAGATGGTTTCATCGCGATGCGAGGACAATCGCCCAGCGTTTGCTGCTGAAGCCGCTGCACAATGAAAATGCACCCGAACTGCGATCCCTAAAATATGAATCCACGCTACAACGGGGCGTTATTGCCCGCTCGCCGTTTGCCGCATTGTTCTTGGATATAAAAATGTTAAATTGGACCCATCCACTGCATGTTCCCTTAAAATAATCTAACACAACAACAAAATACCATAAAAATCCAAAACCACCCCCTAAAACCCTTAAATCCTTAAAAAACCAACCAAACCCTACAACACCCTATAAAACCCTACACCTCAAAACAAATAAAATTTTAATCACTCTGTAGATGATATGTGATCTTGTTACAACCGGTCCTGGCGAAATTCTATATATCAACACATGCCGTGTTGTCCTCGGCGTCGTCCTCAACTGATCCTGGCTGGTGCACGCCGCCGCTCGCGCACTAAAATGTGTGACATGTTTTAGCGTTCGGCTGTGTGCGTATTTCAGCGAGCGCGAATATTAAATTCAGTCATAACGTCGTTTTTACCCTCCAATAAATTTACATACAAAACGAGAGAACCGTCCGTGCGCGCCTTCGCACACGTACGAGCGCCCACGCGAGTGGGACAAACGCAAAGCGAACAACAACACTTTTTGAGTTTCGGAATGTGTGTACGAGAGTAGCTAGGCAAGGCGGGGCTGGTGGCAGCGGCGGCGGCGTTTTATTAGGCGTACAAAAATACGCCGATCTGATGCACAACACACGGAATATAAACCTGGAAAACGATAAACTACGCGATATATAAATACAGATATAGATATCCCAACTATTAAACGCGATATTCAGTATGGCTGTGTTTGTTTTCGGTTGTTTTTGTTTGCTTAATGGATTTATTTGTTATTTTTTTGATTTACACGCACGTCAACACGTGACATAAACGTCTCATTTGATATTTTTAGCCATTTGATTCTCTTACAAACAAAATACCACAATAAAACACTGCTTAGTTGAGCAATTCAATCATAGAGGTCGTTACTTTAAAATAAAAACTCAATTGTTTTACCCAAACAATTGACGTATAAAAAGTTGCCTATATGTTTGATTGCTCATTGACATACAACATTTTAGTAAGATTAAACGATGTTTATCCTAGTTTAACGTTGTTTTTCCACGATTGCGTTGTTTGTAGCTAAATACACTTATTTCTATGAATATTCCAATCGTGACGTCAATCGACATGAATTCATTACCGACGACAAACGCGTTTGCATTTTCTTCACAGTAAATATGCCGCGGTTATAGCCCTATTTTGCCCAAAAACGCAAGTACATATGCGGATGCACGCAATTCTCATATTTGCCCATTAGTCTTCCCTAGTCTTCTCTAATAAGAAGCGGAAGAAAAACTCGAACTGAATTGAATAACGAACGAAATGCAAATTTGCATTCGCTGAGACATGGAATAAGCTGAATATGAAATTACGCAAATAGATAAAAGGATAAAATAATGCTGGTTAAACAATTTCTTGTTATCATCGTAATAACCATGCGCCAAACAACTTTTGTTTCAATATTTAACCTCAATTTATGCTGACATAACCTATAATATTAAAGAGTCACGTGGAATGTTAAAGTAATCCTGTGATTGGTTGGTGTTTGAAGCACAATACAATAGAAGCACTGTTATCTTTATACTTCAAATGTATAACGTGCGTTATTCAACTGTTTCTTCAATATTTATTCACAATGCATTGTATTGTGACGTATATTATGTCATTAAGGTGTGAGGTTATTACCGCATTGTGTGTGCTTTAAACGCAGCATAAAAAAACGTAAATCTAAATAAGAATGAACATGTTTTGTTGTTTGGTGTTAATTATGGTGACTTTTGAGCTATTGTGCGCCACGCGTGTTTGCTTGTTGGTTTTTGTTTTTTTCGAACAAAAGCCAACGTGTTAAAACAATCCGCTGCAATTACGCCGCGCAAATGAAGGTCATTAAGCACCGAACAAAAACCTAAGAAGGAAAAAATGTTAAAACGATGAAATTACGTTTCAGACGGGGGGGGGTTGTACTGACTGAATCTTTACTATCCAGGAAAAATGTGGGTGAAAGTCGAATGAAAACGTATGCATGTTAAAAACACAATTGCCACTGTTGAATATGTTAATATGAATCGCGTGTAAATGAGCATTAATCAGAGGAGGAGGGGAGGGGGTGGTTGTTGCCGGCAGCGGTGGTACGCGTTATCTAGATGCGTTTTACTTTCGTACAGTTATTTGCCGATCATCATTAATCAACCTTACGCAATCGCACCACCCCCGCACGCTCCCCCCACCACGGTACAGACGCGCGTCGCGACGCACGTACGTCGCATTAATAACGCTGACGCTGATTACGTTCCGAAGCGACAGTAGTCATTTTGTAACGCGTGTACTTGTTACCGCACCGCGCACCTCCACCCACATCCACCTTTTCGCTCTCGGCGATGGCGCGCATTTCCGTTAGTGTCTTGCACGTCAAACGCCGGGCAACAAATCATGATTTGCTCCGAATAACAAACCCTGCACTTAGGAATGCTCGTCGACGCCGCCGCCGGTCGGAATTTATGTAAATTCAAAAGCGGATTTTTTTCTGTTCGGATGTTTGATTAATTGCTACAAATTTAGTTTTAGGATAGCACAAGCTTTAGATTACAACTACCGCCATCTATAATACACAAGTTCTTTATGATATTTGTAATTATGTAAAGAAAGTTGCATACAATACATGTTTGTTGAGTTAAATAATCAAGAGTGCTTGTTTTGGGTGTAATAAAACAAAAGCTGTTTGTGAGTAAATAGAAAATAAAACAAATGTTTCCGTTGTGTAATTTTCAATTTTTCTTAGTAACGACGTTTTGTAGGCTTCGCCATCGCGATACCAAGCAAATATTTTCCATTTGGCAGCGCTGATAAGCCTTGCTTTCCACCCCTATGAGAAGATACTTGTATCACAGCAACATATCTATGAGAACTTATGTTTGTTTAGACAAGTTGAAGATAGCGAAAACGCGACCGCACAATAATACGACGCGATGCTTGCCTCTATAAAGTTTGGCGAAGAATAATACGGCGTTTTTCGCCGCCGCCGTCGTCGTCGGCACATAGTTTTCCGTCGACTGCGCGCTCCTTCCGCCGAGCGCCACTCCACCGCACTACTCTAATACATTAACTCTATTGCCTTTCCATGTAAGAAAATTTATGAGGCGAGTATTCCGCAATGTCTGCACAATGCTCGCCGCCCACTGTCGTCCGCCGCCTCCACCGCCCGCTGGATGATTTTTAATGGTGAACTCTTGCGTGCACTTAATTCGCGCGCGCGCGCGCGCCGCCGTTGCCCGTCCTTAAATCATCAAAAAGCGCTGAGACAAGAGGATCACGTAAATATGTAATACGTGCGAAGGGATGCTCTACCCAAGAACCCAAGAAGGACTTCAACCAAAAAAAAAATTGTCCCCCACGGCGTGTAACGGCATGGATAATTCTTGTTTTAAAAGAAGATGAATATACAGTTTTATCAACGTGAATTTATGTGGCGTGGTGGTGGAGGCGCCGGGTGATATACGCTACGTCGTGGCACAATTTTGATCTGTTTATGCGCTCCGCTGAAGCAATACGCGCGCAGGCTGCGGTGGTCCACCGAACTGCTTTTTCGTGAAAATTGAGCAAGTTAATGCGCGCACAACTTATGAAAATGAAAAACTCTCGCCGCACACGGTGTGCATACATTACCCGCCGGCGGATTCTACTCCACCTAGTTCGTTTGTTCTGACAGTGCTTTAGTTCTTCGGCGCAGGAAACGCGTCAACCCAATTTCGCGCGACAATTATGAATAAATCTCTCAAATAAAACACACGCTAAGCAACCTGCCGACGCGGAACACGACGAGATGTTCGGTCCTAAAACATTTTTTTTTTGTAAACCACCCATATGCAGTGTGTTTTTATCACGAAAGCTGCTTTTCTTATTCAATGACTCGGGGGCTGAACACGCCATTCAAAGCGCGCGTGACGCCAGTGTGTGCTCTTCCTTTATATTGAAATTATGATCGTTAAACGCGAACGCGGATAAAGACATATTCCGGACACCCTCGGCTATTATATCATCGTTATTCATTTTTTTCGCTTATTATTTTATTCGTTTTACGTTTGTCTTCAAATAAACACGTTTGAATATGCCTCGAGGCATATTTCATCAGGTTTATTATAAGTTTATTATAGAAAGCATACAATAAATTTTTTATAGCTAACCACAATGATATTATTTTATTTTATGATTGTGTGCAATTTGCAAATGAATTTACTTTTGTTATCTGGGATCTCCCACAAAAACAAAAGAAACAAAATAAAACAAAACACTCACGAAAACCGCACCCAGTTTACTTGCTTGCTTACTTACTCACTACGTTTGTTTGTGTTTTGTTTTTTGTTTTCTATCGCTCATTATTCTAAAGGTTTATTGAGTGTATCGTGATTTGGTTTAAAGAAAAAACTGCCCTATCACAAATCGTATTGCATCCACGCGTACAAAAAAAAAATACGAAGAGAAGTAAGCGAAGAAAACAAAATGAAGCATTCGTCTTGATTTGTTAGGGGGGTTTTGGGGCAATATAAAAGCAAACGCAAACGGCGTAGCAGCGCTGGAAATGCCGTCAACTTCCGGAACAGCAATGATGGCGCCGATGTCCGGTTCATATTACACAGATACCGATACGACGCGCCGGCAACGCGACACAACAATAAAAACCACCCAGATCTGATACTTTTATATTTGATTTTATCGCTTGTTTTTTTTTCGACTCGCTGCTAGTTGGAAGGCAGTTGGAAGTTAGCTTGCAACACTTCGGCTGGTCGCGATCGTCCATGTCGCGTTGGCGTCATTGTGATTTTGGTTTATTAGGAGCGAAGTTGCCCGCGGCATCCACAAGCCACGATCCAATACAATCGCGTGTCGTTTGTTTTATTCTTTTTATGCGGAGTGCATCAGAAAATTGATTTTTTTTCATCGCTCCCTAGCACACAACTCAAAAGCTAAAGCACTAAAAGTAATTTTGGTATATTTTTAGGTTATGTTGATGTTTTCGATGTGTTATACGAGTAAAAGTTAAATTGCGATAACTTTAGGGTTGTTTTTGGTGCAAATCAACAAACTTTCTTCTTTATTTCTCAACTGGTAAGTAAAAAACAAAAAAACAAGCAAATTAATAGCGTAATGCAGCAAACAGCAATGTGCATTTGCGTTAAAAGAAAAGTTAGCGAAACATAAGTCAAAATTCTTTCCACATAAACTCACCCTCGCCAGCGTTGGCGTTCTGTTCTGTTGCTCGCTGGCGCACTTCCGTCAGGATGTGCCGCCTCACATCCTCGACGTATAAAGCAAAAACTTTTACAATCGATTTAATGTCATTTTCGCAAAAGTAAGATATGAAGCTTCAACTTCCACTCCAGCTTCATGCAACTTCCTGGCATGGATGGCATGAACGAAGCGAAGCAAGGAAAAAAAATACATCGTGGCTCGTCATTGCTGAAAATATTCACCCGCCAGACTCGTTTACAAACTCGTCCCGTACTCCCGTGCGCGCGTCTAATTTAAAAGGGCTTTCGGGCAGGCGGTCGCGATGTTCTTTTAATTTAATATTTAAAAGGGGTTTGTCGTAAAACTGTCAACTCTTTTAAGAAGCTTTTCGGCGGGTTGGAAAAAAGTAATCGACGATGCTCGCTTGCTGGGCAAAAGCACCCTGCACGCCCCTCGAATTGGTTAAATGCGCGATCAAGTAATTTGGACGTTTTCGGGATGAAAGTCGTCCGCACTTTAGCAAAGTGCGCGCGGAGCGGAGGGTTTGAGAAAGAAGCAACAAACGGAATTTCATCAACAGTTGTATATCAGTGATGGGCGCGTTGGATGCCATCGTTTCATGTCAAATTCATGCGCAGCCTATCGGCAATTTTCTAATTTTTGAGAGCAAAGTACCTCCAAGGGTGGTATAACCAAACATTTTTAATTTAATATATTCTATACAATACTAAATGTTTCGATAAAACCAAAAATATTAAAAATGCACTAATAAAAACAAAATTTGTTAATATTTGAAATAATAAAATATTTTAAGGTTAAAAAGGTTATGTTTAGTTTGGTTAAGTAAAATGAGGTTATGTAAGGTTAAAATTTAAATGTTCGTTAATTTAAAATGAAAAATGTGACAACAATCGGTGTGTGAAATGGAAAAACGTAAAGCGTTTCCTCATCATAAAACTGTCACACAATTTGACATGAGCTCTCGATAAACTAAAATGAAGGCCGGCTGATATTTTTTAATTAAATTGTTGATGTTGCCTACTTTCACAAATTGATCGGCGCGCCGCTCTAATATTTCTTTATTATGTTTGCGCATCGGCGTCGTCGTCGTCGCCGAAAAGGGCTCGGTTAGTTGTAGTAAGTGGCGAAATGATGTTACGCCATAATAAAGCATGTCGACTACAAAGGGTGCCGAAGAGTCGAAGGCGACGCGGGTAACAAATAGGCAAAGTTCGAGGATGGCGCGGCGAGGCCGCGACCCTCTCGCGATTAATCACGCGGCTATTATCATATTACAGCGCGGCGCTGACACCTCCGCCACCTCTGGAGCGCGGCGCGGGGTAAACAATATCTAAATGTCTCGCGCCTCGAGGAAGGTATACATTATGCATGTAGCGCCAGCTCAAGCAAAGCGTAAAGCGGGCGAAAGTAAAGTATCCCAACTATGTTCCAAGTGGCGCGCCACTTTCAAAGCTTTTAAGTTCCAGCTTCCAGCCAACTCGACCTAAGCCAGACCGGCCAGATGCTGATGCAGATGCAGCATTCTAATGCAATCACTTCATTTCCAATTTCCAAGTGCTGCTACTGAGATCGCTTTTTTAATTACAGCGTGCGCCATTAAGGACTTCGTGCACCCTCTGTGAGAATCCTAAGAAGTCTTTTACTAGTCATCGCTTGTAAGTCCGACTTGACTTTCCTTTTGAAAACTAGGTGATCAATAAGAGTAAAGTGGCCTTTGAACACAATCAGAAAACTTTGCTTTTTCGTATCTGGCATTTTCTCGGTTTTCTTAGGTCCTGGTGGTTCTTGGTCCCTTTGCTGAATGGTTGCCTATCGATATGGTCATGTAAAGCCTATGTTAATGGCTGTTGCCAATTCCGTACAAGGCGAGGAATGTGCGAGTGAGTTGCGGATGTGGAGAGAGTGGTAAATCCGAGTGGGGCGGGCGAGAGGCCGTTAACAGGCAGCCACTTGTCATCTGCAGAGTAAACAGCCCTCGACGACTCAATGTTTACTTACGAGCGCGCTATTTGTCAAACATTTTATTTTCTTTCCTAGGAGCCGAGCAAAGCAAGCGCGCGCGACATTGCCGACGCTGACAAACTGACATACAAGCAGATCCGCGGACTTGCCTAAAGAGATGGAGAATTATAGGTGTTTATACCACTTGTTCAGCATAATTTAGGCAAATGTCAAGGTCGCATAAATTTCCACTCATATTTCACTCTCAAGGGGATACAATACATAACATAAATATCAGCTATTGTAATAAGAACCAGAACAAGCAAGAAAACGCATAAAATGTCAATAATTCATTGGAAATTTACATAACCAAACATGACCTAAACATAACCTCAACATAACCTTATTTAGTTGTTTCGTATGTTTGGTTTTATTTGAAACAAATGAAAATGTTTTGATCCTAACAAGTGTTTTGAAGTATTTTATTGAACAATTGGTATATATGTGACTAGTTGTGTTTGAGGGCAAATTGGGAAGAGCAAGACGAAGACACACACGCGCGCGTTCGTGAAGGGGGATGACATATTGGCTCATTTAACGGAAGGCGAGACTTCTTGTGTACTTTTATCGCTAGAGATTACTTTGTCTACACAACAGATTAAATCAAATATTTTTCACTCCATAAATGAATGCGCGCGCTCTCGCCGCGCGAACGCGCTCATCAATCAGAGGGCACAGCGATTCGTCCTCGTCGTATTTGCGACTATTTATTTTATTTCGCGTGATTTGTGTAGTGCCAACACGGTCTGATTACGATGGCATCGCTTCGTCAGATATTGGAAAATTTTACGCAAATATTTCAACTCTCAACTGCTCAACTTGGACGAAGCGGAGCAAGGATGTCGCGTCTTGAGGCGCAAAGTCAAAGAATCAAAGCCGTTCGAGGAAAAACATGCAAAACTTTCTGTTTGCAACGTTCACGAATGATTGAATCAGGTCGTAAGACGTCGCCGTCGCAACGAAGCGCAATGTTTGGCAAATACTTTTGATGACTTCGGAGTGTCATCCAAACTTACGTTTCGCACAGCTGCGCGTTGATTTAAAACAATAATACGCAAACAAGGAAATCCCGGTGTGTGATTACGCGTGTGCAAAGTGTTGGAGCACGCAAATAAATCTACGCAAACACAAAAGGCATGGCGGCGGCGGCGCGTTGAGTTGAAGTCATGTGCGAGCTTCCCGCGGTTCGTGTTATTTACCTAGCAATTACGGAAGGTCCATAAATCGGAAAAACGTGAAGATAATACCCGTCCTATAATTTATATAGATTACGAACGAAACAGGAATAAAGCGTGGTCGGCCCGTGGCGAAAGGAAGTGCGCTCGGACGTGTGCTTTGCGTACGACCGCCCATTGCACAAAACCAACCCAGACTGCTAGCGTTGAAAGAACAACCAACTTGGAACGAGCATTACATTCCGATTCCGACATTCCAAAACCTGCGGTTCCGAACACTGGACAGAGTCAGAGTCTGCGAAAGCCAAAGCACAGAAACAAAGAACGAGTATGCCAGACCAAAAAAGAGCCAGAGAGAAGAATAGAATCATGGTGGTTTGGTAGGAGAGTTCACCCAGTGCAATTGGGGGGTGAGTGTATAGCCACTATACGGTAGTGGCAGAGCCTGGAAAATCGCTTTTTGAGAGAGGAGTCACGCGCCGCCACAACATATCATCGGGCTCCTCCCGCACAGAGATTTGATATTGACAAACGCTATTGTTTGCCAAGAATAAATCGCTTTTCGGAATGACGTTTCGCGTGTGTCGACACGAATCGGCCGGGCTCGGACGTCTGATGACTAATGGCCGCCGGCGCAGCGCGGTACCAACCGCCCCCTTCACCTCCTCTGTGCGCGATCTGCACGCACGCACATTGCACACTCATCATTTACCTGTTACGCAGCGACTACACCCTTGGAACCAAAACCGGCACGTACACAATGATTTGTTACTCTCTGCTGGAACGCCTCCAAGGAAAACTCAAGAATTGCTCAAAGTAAAATTTAAAATACAAACCAATACGTGGAAATCTTCCAGAAATAGACGTAAATGTTAAATGTCGGTTGGTACTAAATACTAATTAAATAATTATCAAAATCATCCCTTGCTTCACATCGCTAAGCGGATAAAATCACACAAACACAAATTATACCCAGGAAAAGTCAAGACGCGCGACATGAATGACAAACCTCGACGGATTTTCTCTTTGGCATTTCAGAAACGCGCACTCTGCAAACAAGCTTCATTCAATCTCATCCCACTGCCATCCCTCGTCTTCTTCATCTCAATGTGTATGGCTGTGTTTCTTCGCAAGTAGTAAAACTTGATAAATGTTGAAAATTGTAAATCCCTTCTACCACGGTATGTAAATGCCAGTTCATAAACATGTTGCACACGTTAGTTTATAAAATTTAGAAGCGTCCTCCAGGGAAGCCGCACACCAGCGGTGGTGGCCGGAGACGAAGAAGACGAGTTGGAGCAAACGCGTGAGGCTCAACTTCTGGCTTGCGTTCCCGTGGGATGAGCGCATGTACAAACACCGTGTCGCGCGTCTCCTCTTTAAATGATAAGCCTCTCGCCAAAGTGAGAGACTCCACCGCCACTGCCACTGCGCTCTTCCCGTGAATAGGAAATGAGTCGGCGTTAATGTGCTCATCGCCAGCGTACTCCCTCGCGTCGATATCCGATGTCGGCGGCTGATACCAATCCAATAGAAACGATCCGCATCTTTGGCGCATGAAGCAGCATCCAGAAACGGATAAGAAAGTTTCTGATAAAAAAAAAAACAAAATATAAGATTTAGAACAAGATTAGAATATGTACTACTATTTGCCTATTAATAGAAGAAAACTCTCATAAATGTCATTTGTGATGAAATAGGCAACCAACTGTACATGCTTCAACCTAATTCCGGGTTGTATAACCTCAAGTTAAGGTCAGACTAACCTTAAAACTTAATGTTTGCACAGCTACTTTGTGTTGTTATTAAGCCTCAAATTTTGAATGCTTTGGACTTTTCATGGCCACGTCAACAGACTTCTGCAACAAGAAGCGCGTAATCGACCTCGACATCGAGCACAACTTGATTGATTGATATAGCTGGGTGCTGTAAAAATTGATTTTCCGCCAGGATGGAAAACACCCAGATGCCAGCGCGTGTTTTTCATGCTCTAAACCCGTCGACATCACATCGACAGTAATCACCGTGCTGAAATTATGTGAAAAGCACAACGACAAATTTGCTTTTTGTGTGTTATCTCCAGATTTTGTGTGCGCTTATTTTTTGTCATCAAAGAGCAGTAAAGGCATATATATATATAGATAACGTTGGTGCTATCGCAGCAAGCGTTTATTACTGCGATTGTGCATGCGGATTAATTGCGCGGCACGACCTGTCGTGAAGCAAAGTTTTGAGCTAGTCAGACAAGGATGGCGCTGTAGTGTTTGGTGCGTTTTGGGAGTTTGGTGGGCGGTAGGGGACTGCAACAGTTTGTATTCGCATTCCACGCACGCGGCGGATATAAACGCAGCCACCAGCGTCGCCCGCCACGGGCGACACAACTTTTTGAGAATTTATGATTCATGAATGTTATACAACCCCCTGATATTCGCGTTTTATTGCATCATCCGCGAGTCGCCAGCAGCACCACGTTCGTGGCGGTTGTGAGGAGCGAGGCGAAAAAGTTGACGGCGAACAAAAACATCGAGAGGCCAGAATTTCGGGATGCAAATTGTTACATAGGTATAGAGTCGGGTAGTAAAACCTAAACCTATTCTAGGGATGTAAATGTAGATGTAGTAGTACCTCCCTCACGTAGCAGAGTGCGGTACTAATGGAGCAAAGCATAAACTAAAAGTAATGATGACTAAGTACAGCGCGAAAGTGCTACTTTGCCGCTTTATAGCGGAAGCGATTGCGCATTGGTGATAATACCAAACATAAACCATTGCGCCCAAACAGCAGTTACAAACAGCTGATTTTAAGTTGCGGTTTCAGATTAGACGCATTTGACAACCTGTTAGAGAAGAAGAAACGATTTTGCATCATCCTGTATGCGTCAAAGTCAAGGCAGGCAGTAGAATCTGCCGCAGGCACAATTTATTTGTGTTTGTCTAGCATTAGGCGACGGAAAGAGATGCCGCCGCCGCCACCACCGTCGCCGCACACCAGCGTTGTTAGCAAATTCAGCGGCGCTCGGTTCCGATGCGGTCGCGTTTTTGCTCCTCTCACATCTCGAACGAGCAACGAGGAAACGGTATCGCACCACCGCGCTGCGACTCTTCGGCGCGCACAAATCACGTCACGAACAAATGTCTGAGAAAATGCACGGCGAATAGAAATGTGGGTGTTAACGGTGCGAACACGGCGGCGGCGGCGGTGGCGGCAGCGGCTCGACGCAGGAATACTAAAAACGCGCGCTGTTATGCGGTGACGCCGACAGCACACCACTACTAGCTGGTGTGGTTGATTCCGCCCAAAAATTCGCTTCGCGCGCGTTTTTTCACACCTTTACACAATGCACTTTTTGTCCATTATGCGGCGGCGGCGTGACTCCCTCGACATACCAAAGCGAGTGCTTCTGACGGATCATCTATCAGCCCAAAGCTGAAGCAAGAAACTTATCAACGCATCGACGTATTAACTACCCCGAGCAAAACAATAGATAATGATGATATTGTGTGCCAACAAACCAGATTTTCCTCTTAGATATTAAACATTAAACTATGCCATAGCGTAAAACAAAAGTTTTTGTGTGAAAGATATCCCCGAACAAAAAAACACTGCGACATTAAAAGGATTGAAAAATAAGGAAAAAACAAAGAGTACAAAGTTTTAATTTCAATCGATCAGCGGAAGTGGTCATTGTGCGCTCGCGAGCACATAATCCCTTCCAATAGGAAACACATTTGCCAATTTCAAAAGTTTTAATTCAACCCAAGAGAATCAAACCGAACGTACAAACCGAATTGAACCAACTATACAATTAAGTGTAAAATTATACAGCTTGTTTCGAGAACTTTAAGAACAAAATTTATGTCACAGATAAATTTAATTACTAGATTGTAGTTTGAGTTAGAAATTGATAGAAAGAATAGAGAGATTGGTAAAGGGTGAAAAAGGTTCTACTCACTTTTTAATCCCATGATCTTCTTTGATCGCTGACCCAGAAAATCGACCGCAAATCCTAAAAACCCACTTCGTCTCGGATTAAACGCGAGGTCAAATTTATCGTTTTCATTTTATCAACCCAGCCAGTGTACACGTGTAGACCAAGCCAATTTTGGCAACGATTTATATACAATCGCAGCACAGGAGTCATCTATCGATCGCTGAAACAAGCAAAACAGTCAAGACCGTGCCAACAATTTCACATAAAATTTGATACAAAATAATTAATGTTTGCACACATTATTTATCACACTAAACCACTCGAGTTTTATTTATTTCATTTCGTTTTACTTACTTTGTAGTGTTGTAGGGGTAGATTGGGATTTAGATTTTCAATTGCATCAGCACTTGTTGATGTCGAAATACTTGCGTATACTTGGCGTCCTATTTGCTCTTAGGCTTTCCGAAATCGGCTCTGCTTTTGTAGAAAGTCGGAAGCTCAAGTCGGATGGGACTTGTTTAGCGCGAATCCGCACTGAATCATTTGACAAGGAAATCCTCTGTAGTATCATTCGTGTCAGGTGGTCGGTCGGCCGGTAGGCCAACGTTTCGTTTCGTAACTCACCCCATAGACCCAAACGCATGCCGCTTCCGCTCGCTTGCTCGCCCGAAAACGGTACGAAGGATGAAGCATGAAGGATGCCAGGACGACGCCGGATAGATCCTGTTTGGGATGAGAGATCGTAGAATGAGGAAATCGCTTCTAAACTCCAACGCAATACACTGGCGCGCCCCATTGCTGAAAAGGGACGCGAATGATCGTCGAAAACGTCAAGTCGACTCTCCGCTAGCTGCGAATCAAAGTCTGTGTTTGAGCCGGAATCAGAGTCTTTTTGTTTTGCCGCTGCCATCGGCAGGATCTTCTTATTCGTGTGTATTGGTACGTTCTTCACCAAAACCACTGGAATTACGGATGACGTTCGCGTTGTGTGTAACAAACTGCGTTTCGTTTTGTATCACTTAATGAGTTTGTGTATGTTTGTCACGTGCCGTCAGGCGAACGCATCGACGTGCGGCATAAATTATGGGAATTAATTCTTTTCGGAGGGCGGCGGCGATGGCGCATTCTCGCTAATGAACAAGCGTCGAGTGGGCTATGCGTTAATAAGCCGCGCGAGCGCACGCATACGTAATTTACAATTGATCGTCCCGTTTGCGTCGCGATTCAATTATAAATCGGCAGCGATAATGAGGATTTAATAAATGTGATTGTTATGTTTGTTGCGCAACATTTTGTACTCTAATATTGTTAAAACACTTTATCACCAACACAACTCACGAACTACTCTCGAAATATAGGTTTGAACTAACTGCACCAAAAAAAAAAAACAAATGAGGTGTGATAATATTTTATGAAGTCATGGCACTCTTATAAAACAAAAACAAACACACATACTCTTCACGTAGATAACTATTGAGTTTCATTTGTTTTGTTTCGAGCAAAAAGTAAAATCATGGCACTCTAGAGTAAAAACTGAACAAAACAATTTAATTTGAACGTGTAACGTGTAGTGTATGTTGAGAATAACTAATTATTAAACACCGCAGTCATTTTTGTAATCGGATTAAATTAAGCGACACACGTACGTTGCGATTATCTATGCGGTTTTCGCGGCAGATATAATTGAACGGGACAATCGCGCGAACGTGCAGTGGTGGATGCGTAATGTGCGAGGTCGACGAGTGTGTGTGTATGGGGTGAAAGGGGGTAGCAGTGAATGGTGCGGCGGGTTTAACTCGACTGGCGCGTTCGTTCGTGTATTTGCGAACGTCGAGCACGTCTGGTTGCCTTGGGAATTGTCGGTCTCAAGGCAATCAGAAGCGTCGAGAACGTAGTAATGTGTGTAATCTCGAGGGACGCGTAGGTGCCGCGGCCCCCGCCGGCATGTGCGAACGCCGCCACCGCGCCACAACGAGAGCAACAGTGTGCAATATCTTTCACCTTGGCGTCGGACGTTTGTTGCTTTCTGCTCTCGACTGCTTGCGAGAGCAAGCTAGTTTCATGCTAGTTGCTGACGCCGGATGCCTCCTCCGCCACCGCCCGCGCGCAAAACGCATTCCGAGCACTACACTGGCCACCATGCTCCATGTTACGAAAAAGTATATTGGCGTAACAAGTGCAGAAGCAAACAAACAATCGTAAATCAATAGCATGCTTTGGAGAAACAAATAAAATGGTATTTAATTTTAAAATTTATTGCGAGTATTATAACCTAAAATGTTTCTTTTTAGATGTTTTTTTCGTTTGTGGAGTTTTTGTCTTCCTGTGACATTTTGCGGGGCTTCACGCTTGATTTATACGTCTCACAGCTGAAATGCACGCAGAGTTGATAACGTATGCCGTCGCCCATGAGAGTGGCTTCAGCGGTGTCGGTGGCGTCGCGACCGTTTCCTCCAGGGAGAATTTATGTCCCCGTTACTGTCACACGCTGTTTGCGTATGCTGCGATGTGATTCGACTCCCGAAGGTGTTGTGCGCCTCAAATTACAATCCGACGCGTTCCGATTCGGCCTTATTTCCACTCGGCGCGAGCCCTGAATACTTTCCGAGATTCAGATCCAGCAAGACGCGGTGTGATGCTGCGTTATGGTGAAGGCGCCGGGATACCACCCGTGGCTTAAGACATAGAGTCTTCATACGAGGAAAAACCCTACAGAAAAAACTGAAAACACAAAATTGAGAGAGTTGCAATAGTTGTACGATAACAGAATAAATCCTGTTGTTATTTCCACAAGAGCAAAACCAGCGTTGTATGGAATATACCGCGTTTGGGGGGAAGTTGAAAAACTAGAAGCACCAGTAGCGTTCTCAGGGAAAACGATGAAAGGACGAAATGAAAAATTCGGTTTTATTTTGCAAACTTTTATGCCGCCGCGAAGCGTTTAACATCCCATGCAAGCGATTTATTTTAAGACTCGCATGAAATTTGCGCCGCCCTGCGGAACCCCGAAAGCCCGCATTGAATTCGAAATGCATGATTTATCGACGAGGCGCGCCGTGCCGGTGGTTAAAAGAAACTGAGAAAAATCTATACGCGCGCGTGGCGCACGTGAATGTGTTACACTCGAGCCGGGGAGTGAAAACTCCGACGTACATCATTCTTTAATCCGCGCTGCCGATTTATGTGTGCTGTTTGGTGCGCGCGAATGCCGCCTGCGGTTTGCCGTACGTAAAAAGTTTAAGACCGCACACACCACCCCTTTGAATCGCGCAATGCGGGCGCGCCGAAAATATTCTCGAAATTTTAAGGCGTAAATAAATCTTTAATCGCATTGCGTTGAAGAATGATAAAGATTGCCGATAAGTGCGGGTGGGGGATAGGAAGTAGTCATCCATTTCGTCGACTGCGGCATTCCACACCCAACTCGAGCACGAGCTGATAACCGAATTCTGCCAACCCTTCGGTTTAGTTTTTACCTTAAAGGTTCCGATCCTCGCCGGTGGAAGAGATACCGGATCTAAAGTGGCGAATAGAAGAAGCGGGCGACGACCACCACCACCTGTCGCGAGACCGTGGCCATTATTCCCTTGATAAATGACCGGGAAATGAAGCCAATTTCATTGCGCTGTTGCGTTTCGATCGCCAGCTTACCACTACTAACTTACAACTCTCACAAACGAGCGTTACTCAATTGTGCAACCCTCGTACAATCCTTAGTATCCTTACATTGTTTGCTAGGATAGCTGTCCATTATGTTTAAATCGCAAATATTCAGTTCACACAAACCAATTATCTGAGAAATTAATTATTAATTTCAACCCTTACAACATAAAACCAAGGATTTAAAGTTTTGAATTTTCACAAAAAATTGGTCATGCTTCGGGTTATTGTAAAGACAATTTTGCAGAACAAAAAAGATTTGTATACAGTTTTTGGTAGCATGTGCGCGAATGTCAAACAAGTGCGAGTCGATTTAACTCTGCGACAAAATGAATGTCATGACATTTTTGCGTGTGCATGTGTTTAATTACGCTTCACCGAAAAACACAGCGCAAAATGTGAAACCGCGTAAGAAAGATAGAAAAGGCCATCCCGTGGGCCGCGGGCACCAAATGCGACATTTACGTTGTGGCCACAATGAAAAAAACGAGGCCGAAATGAAAAAAGAAATCACGAGAATAAAAATAAAAATCAACATAATGCCACGAAGGGGGTGCGCGCGCTCATTTAGACAAACAAACACAACAACCCACACTCACAGGATACAGGTGGTCTTAGTAAGCAACATACAAAGTGTTTAAACCATTGAATCAATCAATATTTCATTTCTACTTTACGACATCATCTATTATTCAATAGAAATGTCAACAATTTTAGTGGAAATAAAGTCGTGCACGAGTTAAAACTCGTAAAATCAAAGTAAACAAAACTTGTTTACATCCATCAAATAGTATTGACTTGTTTAAGCGTGTACGGCGGCTAAAAGAAAGCATTAAAACGTCAAAAGTGAACTTTCTTGTAGGTGTTCGTCGGCGCACGAAGTCGCTTTCGACGATTTATTAATATTCATAGTCGCGCCGTTTCCTGCGACTCGTGCACTTGCAACGAAGAGAAAAGGTTATTTTTCCCGAATCGATCCGTCATGTCCGCATGCAATTGAGCATTTTGGGCGACGGGCGGCAGAATGTTCGTGTAATGTTTAGTTATCCTTTATTATACGCATAATATTTTAACACACGCGAATCTGTCACGAATATTTATTATTAGTACGACGTTTTTTTTCTAGCTGCGAGCTGGTTGAAGCAACTTGAGCCTGAATGTGCTTTCAGGTTTTGTGCCCATTACATTGCCGTGCATTATTTTTCATTGATAACTCGCTATCGCCGCCCCACATCTCTTCGAGGACAAATATACTTTAGATATGAATAACGCGCCGCCGGTCTAGTAATGTCCGATGTGGCGTGGTAACTAGAAGGTTAACAATTGCAAGGATGTACAGCGATAAGCCCTTTGATGAATACAGCAGGAAATCCAACTAAATGTACGACATAATAATTACGAAGCAAATTATAATTGTGATAATAATGATGTTATCTTTTTATAGCTCATTTGGTAGTTTTCAGGGTTTATTATCTGGTTTTTATTTTTTATTGTTGATGTAAGTAAACAATGACAATTTTAATTGCTTTAGAATGACATTTGTTTGTTTACATCTATAGACTGAGGTTATCTTTCGTAACTTTAAGACTTAACCTAAAAATTTTAAGTTTTTAGGTTACTAAAATGTCTTAGTCCTATTTTAGACGTTAAGATGGCTCTGTATGCGTAAGATTTAGAGGTTTGTGGTAAAAAATATATATTTATCTCAAAATATTCACAATTTTTAGCACGTAAGTTTTTTGGAGTTCGAATTAGGAATTTTATGACACGCCACGCTGAGACTCTCCACCAGTGCTCCTATTTTATAAAGTTTTATGGATTTATTATGGATTTTACGACTTTTAGTGGCAGTATTAGTGACTTAGTGCACCATCAAAAGTAAACTATACGAACGGCCGAGGGACGGCGCACGCTGTACTGTTATGGCGACGATGGTGGTGGCAGTGGAGGAATGCAAAGTTGAATGGTCGTAATGTGTGTGCGTGGCCACGGCTGCCTTCCGCGCGCACTGATGGAGTTGGAATATCGTGCGGCAGTGGCAGTTTTTATGGCGGCGCTGCCATTGTGCGAGATAAGCGAAGAGATAGAAGCGGAGCTCATCTGGCGGCACCGGCGGCAGTGGCGGCGGCCTGAATGCGGAGAGGAATCAAAGCGGGGACATTAAGGATCGGTTCTGTAATGTCTTCAAGATTACGGCCGCATATATCCTATCCCCTTTTCGTAGCGGAGTGACTATCTCATGTCAATTCATTCGGGGGTGGGCTCACCACCGACATCGCCGTCGCCACGATCGTAGTTAACGTGTTGCAGCCGGGCCACACATACGCACAACACAAACACGCACGCATTCACATTCGGAGAACAAAAAAGCTTTTACTTCAGTCTTGCTTGACTAGAAAGAGCAGACCGAACCCGAATGCTGAATTGAGATGAAAGAGAGCGGCCGATGTCGGAGCGAATACGAATTGCAATCAAACATTCGGATAGCTGAGCTTTTCGGGTTCGGATACTTTGGAATTAGTTTGATACCTACGAGTTTGGTTGTATCCAATATCGATGGTAGAAAAGAGCCGCGTCACGATAAAAAAAGGGTCCAGTCATATTTTCATTTTTATGCGTCTTTTTTGCTCGCCGTCGAATCGCCATTAAATTTATTTCATTTCATCGTGGGCTGCCGGCTGGCGAAGCAACAAAGATCGGAAAGCAACAGTCGTCGCCAATGGAATGTCGGCCATTGAATCGCACAAGTTGATACGGCCAGACGCCGCCGCGTATAACTCCGGTGCGATCGGAGTTTTGAACCGTTTCAACGTCGGCGGTGGCGGTGGTAGCAGCGTTGGCGGTGTTCATAATTCAGGGTCGGCTTCCCAACCATCCGACCAATTACGGACAACAGGCACGTTGTAATTTCATTTCACATCAATTTTGTACAGCTGGAAAATCGATGCTAACCCAACTCCACAACGCTGAGAAACACCTAACTTACCACCTGCTGGTGGGTGCAAACACGATATTTTTACGTCTAACAAACTTTGACATTTGGGTAAAAAGTGTTTGGATGCATATTGGAAGAAAATGCGATTCTGCACTTTGTGTCATCGCAATCGCAGTTATGGCATGTGGCATGTCGTCCGTCGTCATCTTTCCGACGCCGCCATCGCCCGCAGGAAATGAAAGCAGTTTTCGTCTGTTTTTACAGCCAGCAAGCAGTAGTAGCACCAGCAATGTTCTGATACCGTTTTTGTTGGCAGTTGTCGTTTGGCTACAATCATTGATTGGTCGTTTTTAATTTCTTATGACCGTTGTGCAAAGTTCCTGCTGCTGTGTTCCGTGGGGATGAAAAACAACTCGAGCAAGTCGCGCCAATGCAAACGCAGCCTGTCCGATTTGCTGGCGGGACTTTTTTACTGTAATGGCATCGCAAACGAGAAACATGATTTCGTAATGGGGTCGTCTGAGCGACGCGACAACGTCACAATGCATCAGCAGAAATGTTATCAAATTATACAGATGGAAACCAAAAGTCATAAAACACCAACAATTCAAAAATGAAGTTAAATACAAATCTTAACACTCTGTATGTGTCAAATAGAATGTGGGGAGGGAGCATTAAATCTTTTTCAGTTTTCGTCAATTATTGATCCCATTAAACGCATAATGAACGCGCCCCAATCTCTTGCGTTATCTCATGGATTTCCTTGGAGTTCCCCTGGGATCGTGGAAACGCAAATATTTTTTTGAGATTCTGCGTACACGCTATTTGCATAATGGATACGCAAAGAGGAGCAAAAGGAAAATATCAAATGGCATCGGATCGTAGTGGTGTCTGAGTCTGCGGTGACGTCGTCCCCAAATGTCTGCACGATCCTAAGTGGTTGTCAATCAAACGATGGAATAAATGATCTCACAGCCTCCTCGACAAATATGCAAGTATCAACATCCACAAGATGAATATTCAAAATACCAAAAATATTTGAGATCACAGCAAAAACACCTGTTAGGAATCTAACCTAAAAAAACAGTAATTAAGACACTGTTGCAGAGTCTAGTTTTTCTGTCCCACAACAAAAACTCCAAACACATTTGTGGGGTATCCATGCATTACATTGATTTATGGACACGTCGCATCAGTTAATCTGGATCTTGGTCCTAGATGCGACGACGAAGAAGTAGAAAGAGGTGTCTCGAAAGCGTTTGACCTGTCCAATGGAGCGCGCGAGTGATAAGGATTAAGGGCCGGCGCTGCTCGTTCTCACACGCCGGGCGACAGTGACTGATGCGATCATCGGCGGTTATTTGATTAGAAGGGACTGTCGCCCAATGTCCGATCGGTTTTTCGGCGCGGCACGCAATTTCCCGCCACCGGTGCGGGTATTTAACAGATCATTTATCACTAATGCGTTTATGATTAATCTAAGTCTAAGGCGTATGTAAATGCGCCGCGCCGAGTTTCTTAACTCACTCGTATTCTTCAGTGCGATACCGTCCGCGATGTGTGAATAGGATGGGATGGCTGTCGATAAGAATACGGATCGTAGTTGCTGGCTGCCAAGCGCTCATTTTTCACTTGGCATATCAAACGTTTTTCGGCCTTCTCGCCGCTGTCCTCGGCGCCGCTCCGCAGATTTTTCAATGAGCTTAAGATTATTCGAAGATGAATGAGTCCGCCGATTGTGCCATTGCGTCGAGTTCATTTTTCTCATTGGCAACAATGCAGTAAATAAGAAAGATGCTTCATTTACATAGATTTGAAATATTTCACGCTGGCAATTTAAAAATCTGCTACACATCATTTTTTATAAATAAATTTCTTCTTTTTTACAATAATCCATCTCCTTCTTCTTCCTTCATCTCCATATACTCCCCCTACTTCTTCTACTCCTTCCATTCTTCTTTCCTTACCTTTTCTGTGTCCTTCATTTCCTCCATCTCTTTCATCTTGTTCATCCCTTCATTAAAATTAAACCCATTTTCCAGTGGTGTGTGTGCGTCACATCAAAATGCTAGATTTGTATGTAGCAAAGTTTAGTATTTGAAAGGAAATTGAATAGAGGCAACTGGTAGAACTGCTCAATTGGATTAGGGCTCACCGTCGATCGAAATTTATATAAAATAGAATAAAGTTCATCATCAGGTAGTGGCACTTGACTTAAACGGATTGCCGCCCGAACTACCCGACTATACATTTTACCTCATCCCCAACCTGCCGCCAACAGAGATCTACTCTTCACCGTAAGCCCAAAACACGTATAATGGACGTTAGATTTAGTTTAATTCAAAGGGTTTTGGTCATTGGAATAAGGGTAAAAGTCATTAAAGTCGTTGATTTAAACATACCCACAGCAAACCTTATGCCGAAAATTGGTTAGACTGTTACACATTGTATCCTGATTGAGTTTTTTTCAATGAATAAATGAATATTAAACAATGTGTTAACACAAATATTACACTAAGAGCGCACAATGAACTTGTGAAATTCAAATTGAATGATTCCATACGAAAAATACGACCCTGCTTTATGAGAATCGACTTCCATTGATATATTTTTGAAATGGCTTCAAAGCAATTTAATGAAATAACTCCAACTCGTTCAAAAGTAGAGCAGAGCAGTTCGATGCGAACGAGTTGTTGCCAAAACAGCAACCGATCATTTTCCACTCGGGCTGCGGGCAGAAAGGCAGAAAGCAAATAACACAACGCGGCCTCGCCGCACACAGGTCCGCAGACAATCGGCGCGAAAAAATAAAAGAAAAACTCAACGGCCACCGCGCCCACTGATACAGATACCAGGCTATAACAACCAATACACACAAACCCCCAGTATGGCGGCACACGCACCGAATGGATCGATTCGTAATTTCGTTTTCTATCAAGTCGATTGTTTCCTCTTGACATGTCACGATAATCCCAGTCAACGGTAGCAGAATCGAATGCATAATGGGCCTGTTTCATTATGCATCAGCTATTACTCCATCCCGGCGACGGCACTAGAACGTAAATAACTTCAGTGGGGTACAAATTTAAGCATACGGCGAGAGCTAAGTGCCCTGCGACATGATTTCTCGTCGTGTGTGTGTGGGTTTGGTTATCAAATTCAAATTGTGAACGACTTTTTAGTACGGCCGTACGTTAGTAACCCGAGACTGGGAAAAATAAACATATTATACCTGCATATGCAACCAGCACCCCACCAACCCACTCTTCACCACCGCCGCAACCTCATCAACATGTCGTTATCATAATAATTCCCGTAATGATATCCCTGAATGGGTTAGCGATGGAAAATTGGATCAGAAATTAAATTAATACGGTCAACTTTAATTCTATACCAAGCGTTCGACAAGTATTTTTAAATATGTACTTACTTGTGGGTTAAGGGTGGAAACCTTTCTGTATATTGATAAAATCTATTCCTGACAACTGTACACAGACTGGACGCGGATAATTTATATTGAAATATGAATTCTTAGTAAATAATAAAAATTGTTTTCAAAGCAAACAAAACAGTGGTGGTTTAACAGCAAGCTGTGGAATAACAAAAAACAAATGCGCCAAGCGTTCCAATTAAAAGTCAATAGTTTTTTTGTTTTGACTTGAAAACTTTAATATCCCCAAGGAGAAATCGAACCTGTAATAGACCACGATGCAAAAAAAGAGAAAATGCGCTTTGCAAACACGTAGCATTCGTAACAAACTGTTGATATTGACGTCCTTGCGTCCGTAATCATTTACGTTCGCGTGGGCACGACGGCCGAAGGACGCAGGAGGGTTTATTCTCCACATTAGTCCCTTTTATCTATAGATATACACCTTGAACGCGGGTGGGTACGGGCGCGCGTCGTAATGTGCCATCGCATTAATTCTATTACAACACGCCGCGCGAAAACTACACTTGATCGTCGAATAAACGGTAAAATTCAGTCGACTATAAATGACTTTGCTGAATTGCCAGCTCGGTGCTGGAAAAAAAAACTCGGCGAGTAGCGAAATAAAAGAAGGGAACGAAAAACCCCGTGGAGGGTGAGGTAAGTTCGGCCGGGTGCGCACAACCATCGTCAATCCGCTGATCCGCCGCGCCGTTAGGTCCGCGGGCAAGACCTTCGTTCGTTCGCTCCGTTTCGGGCTTCTTTAGTTTTCCACGTTTCATTCGTTTCTTGCGAACGGGCGCGCACGACTGCACATTCGCACATACACACGTAAACAATTACATGTAGAAGTAGCGGCGGCGGCAGGTTATCTAACAACTTTGGGCGGCTTCTACGGCGACAACTCGCATTGCTAGTGGTGGTGATGGTGGCGGCGACGGCGGCGGCGGCTTTAACGTATCGAACCCACATATAATTTCACTTCCTCTCCGCGCATTCTTTTCGCCGTCTCCTTCGTGCGTTTTTGCGCTCTTTATTTCTTTAGCTCTTAAAACGTTTTACGAGCGCGCCAGTCGAAACGAAATGGGCTCGGGGAAAATATATACGAATATAACACCGCGCCCCGAGTGCCCAGACGACGAGCGCGAGCCCTTTTTGCATTTCGGGCTGAATGGTGTGGTGCGCGCGGGCGGGACGGTAATTGCAATCTCGAAAATTGGTTGGACCCTGGAGACGCGGATCAACGCCGGAAAATATTGTTTCGCCATTTGCATATTGTATTATTTCAATTCGAAGCGGCCAAGATGACTTCAATTTTCGGTATTACCAAAACTCCAGCATCTTAATAACCATCATCAGGGCCGGATTAAGATTTGTACAGCCCTGGGACACTGAAGAAAATGCCGCCATATCACTGAAATTTGATTACATCTTCTTTTTTAATAATTTTAAGTTATGTGTGCGATATACATCTTTAATCAACAAAACATCCCCGAAGTATTTTATTTTGGCCATCAAAGTTGAGTAATTTTTTGATTTTTTGAGGTTTCGTTATGGAGAAT
>JARJDS010022388.1:0-17549 GCA_030264155.1 Atheta pasadenae | reverse complement strand
TTGTAAGGACGCATTTGTGTTCTTTTCCCACAGTAGTAACATTCATTCCATTCTCCAGGTGAACAATTGGACGCTCGTGGATGCAGATAATTTATTCATGAGATCTCCTGCCACGCTATGCGTTCTTTTCACTTTCTTACCCCCAATATTTACACACAAAATAGAGATAACCAACTACATACGTAAATCATGTGTACAATTCATTTGATTATACTAGATTTCTATTAAGGTAATTCAAGGAAATTGTAATGATATGTAGTTAAATGTAGAAGTACATACTAAGGAATTGATTGCAGTATTAAAGCATCAAAGAGTAAAAGACCAATAAATATCCGCAATTATCAAAGCAAAGAAAGTGTTGTAAATTGAAATTAATGCAAGCCCAGGGGCAAGCCAGCGTTCGTTACGCACATATCTACATACGACCAGTAGTTCTCGCATCACTTCAAACAATTGTGCTTTAATTGACCTTAATGCAATAAAGTACGCAGAAATACACTCAAAATAACGCCTTGAGCGCATAGTTGTGTTTCATGACATACACATCACGTAGAAAAAACACCCCAGGCCTGTGTTGTTTTAGGAAAACAACAGGGTGGAAGAGGTAAATTGATACACTGTGAACGTCGACATGAAAAACAAAGGTAATAAATTGATAAATATTCAGTTAGGAACATTTATAGGTTACTGAACCTTCTAAACCACAGCCGGCCTTCGTTAAAATTTATTTACTTAGCTTAGGACAGTCAGAGTCGCTTGAAAATTGTGTGTGACTTGGATGCTTCCGCAAAGTTACACGTTGTTTGTGCGATTTAAGCCGATTTCCGATACGCAGTGACATTTGATTTCGCTATAAATTAGTATGGCGTGCACCGTAGGGTGCCGTCGCCATTCGACGAAAAGTTCGAACTTGTTGAGACCCCTCACAGGACAGTATACGTTTAAATAGAAATTATTCGTTAAAGGTTGCAAACTCAGCTGCTGGGGCTCGCGTTTGATAAGATAATACATATAATTGAATGGATGTGAGTAGAAAAATAACGCGACGTTTGTGTAAGGATTGAATGGATGCAAAATGTGGTTAGTGTTCCACATCAAGAATGCAGCTGCGATGGAGCAACATGTTTTACCTTGTGTACATGCATATCTTTGCAGGAGTTTTCCTTCTGCCTGTTGGTTTGATGGGCTGCGAGCCGCCGAGATGAAACGCTCTTCACGTGCACTCGATTAAACCGCGAGCGTTGCGTAATTAATGCGATCGCGAGCCACTGTGTACGGCACGCACACAGTGCGTTTAGGACGGAACGCTCCGGGGGCGGCCAGTGCGCTGCGGCGACTGACGACTGCCGGAGCCGTGTGCGGAGCTAGTCTGGAAGCGGCAATGCACTGCGAGGACGCGCGCGTCGTCTATCCCGCCGGTTTTCCCGGCGCGGGACCGAGCTGCTGCCGCCTCCACAAACACGAATTAAGGGCACTGGAGGTGCGGGTACATTTTTCAAATTGTGCAGTACCGTTCCAACTAAATTTTAGTGTTGATTCTTATTTATCTTGCCATTACTAAACCATTTAAATTTATTTTGGAATAATGTGTTTTGACAATTCAATTATATTGATGGCAAGTCTGCATTTGCACAAATTTTAAATATTAGGATTTCGAAATTGTTGAAGTGTTAAATGCGATCCTTAGATTGTTTGGTATATAAATAAACCTGCCTTGTTTTGTGCCTGGGGATCGCCCACGATAGTTTTCAATTGCATTCGTACTTTCCACTAAACTGTCAGTAGCACGGCATAATTTTATTTTCAATATAATTGGCTGGAATGGATAACAAGAATGTAAACATTTAAATTGTAGGAACTTCGCCTGCCCATTCCTTAAAAATGAAATTTAGAATGTTTTGTATTTGGAAATTGAATACAAAAAGAACGTTAAGACTTCAATCGTTTGTATTCCTGCTTCGTTACTATGGAAACCAATAGCCTGTGACTCGCAACAAACAGTACCAATGTGACACTTTACATACGTTTTTACAGAGCTTTACAAACATAATCCTACGAGTGCACCTTTGGTGATAACTTTTGTTATTAATTTCTTTGAAGTTTCCAATAACCAGCAAACATGGTGTGTTACACAGCGAACCTGTTTACGTAAATCATACCTGTTGATTATTACTGATTATAATCACTAATTGATTGTTGCAGATTTTGTCAAGGAGCAAACCTGCATTGAGCGCAGCAAGCGGATCAGCTAAGAGCGTTCGCAATGTGAGCGCAACAAACAAAAAGATACCCCAGTTTGAAGACTATTTAGCAAAACGAGATTATACAGGCGCATTCACTTTTCTTGAGGTAATGTCAAACAAACTGATGCAGACTAGACGAGATGTAGATTAATGTCTAATAATACTTTTTACGTATTTTTAGTTCAAACAATATCAGGAGCACAATCCAGTTATCGATCTCTGGATGGCCTATTGCACCTTCCACAAGGGCGATTATAAGCGCGCTCTCGCTCTTTACGAATCTCTCCGCAATGTTCATCCTGAAGCTAAACACCTAACGGTCAATATAGCGTGTTGCTACTTTTATTTGGGGATGTACTCCGACTCCAGGGACATTCTTTTAGCTTCATCTCAATCTGGCCTGAAAAACCGACTTAATTTTCACCTGGCTCATAATCTAGGAGATGAAGCTGCTTTGATGGAACACCATCAACAATTGCAAGATGTGCTTGAAGATCAACTTAGTTTGGCTGCTATACATTATTTGCGAGCTCACTATCAAGAAGCTATTGATATCTACAAACGGCTTCTCTTACAAAATAGAGAAAACTTGGCTTTGAATGTGTATGTCGCGTTGTGTTATTACAAATTAGATTATTATGATGTATCCCAAGATGTTTTGGGGTTATATCTTAATCAGTATGCCGATTCTGTTATTGCTACCAACCTAAAAGCTTGCAATCATTTCCGTTTGTACAATGGAGCTGCCGCTGAGAGTGAAATTCGCGGTATTGTGGAACAAAGCGCGAATGCAGGCTTTGGTCATGATTTAGTCAAACATAATTTAGTGGTGTTTAGGGGTGGCGAAGGTGCAATGCAAATATTCCCACCACTTGTAGATGTCGTTACAGAAGCTAGACTCAATTTGGTAATTTACTACTTAAAACAAGACGATACCAAAGAAGCGTACGATCTTTTGAAAGATCTCCAACCCGCTGTTCCACAGGAATATATTTTGAAGGCTGTGGTAAATGCAGCTTTAGGCCAGGAACTAAATTCTGTAAGCTAAATTTTGAAGCATATGTTCAAAAACTAAAAATCTTCATTTCTTTAGAGTGAACACATTAAAACAGCTGAAGAATGTTTTCATCTGGTTGGGAGTTCTTCGAGTGAATGTGACACAATTCCAGGCAGGCAATGTATGGCCGCATCTTTCTTTCTTGCGGGGCAGTTTGAGGAAGTGCTCGTTTACCTAACTTCAATCAAAAGTTATCTACACTCGGATGATACCTTTAATTTTAATTACGCACAAGCCAAGACAGCTTGTGAGCAGTATAAAGATGCGGAGGAGACGTTTTTGCTTATTGAAGATGCAAAAATTAAGAACGATTATGTTTTTATTTCCAATCTGGCACGATGTTACGTCATGAATGGTAAAGCGGAGGCTGCCTGGGAGTTGTACTTGAAAATGGAAACGTCGTCCGAGAGCTTCAACTTGTTGTTGATGATTGCGAACGACACGTACCGAATGGGGCAGTTTTGGTATGCAGCCAAGTCCTTCGATATGCTGGATCGACTGGAGCCGAATCCTGAATTCTGGGAAGGCAAGCGCGGTGCACTTTGTGGCGTGTTTCAAGTAAGTTACGTTAATTTTTCTATTTTAGTATGTTCTAAACTTCTCTACCAAAATGACAGCACATTCTAGCGTGTTAGTCCGTATTTCTACCTCAATTCCCAAACGTCCACTTTTGCGCACGAGATGTCGCAACAGGTAGCGTTGTTAGTGAATATAAATCAGCTGCACCAATCATACTGTGACCGTCAGCACGTTGCTGTTCGTGTGATTTAGTTCTTCGTAATAAACAACGAATTAAAAACAAATTAATATTTTGTTGTGCGTCTTGTGTAGGGCGTTGTGGCCAAGAAATTTGCGCCGGATGTATTGTCTGACGTCCTACAACTCCTTCGCAACAACGGTTCGAATCAAGCGGATCACATCGCGAAGGTTATACGGAAAAGCCGACCGAGTCTGCTCAAGAACATACTGTAAAAATGAACAATTCCTAAACAGCCGCCCACATCCAATAACTACAGTAAGTCACCTGCTATTCAATCTATCAAATCTATTCAACAATGATCAATGTAAATGTTTTGAATGTCTAATCTAACCTACAAACACCAGCTGAGTATTTGTTATCACACACTATGTATAGATTTCTTGCCCAGAGAGGGAACTGATGATTTATTATTTGTGCGATGTACCTATGTATTATTAAGTTTGAATATAATTAATATTCAATAATGACTTATTTTAACGTGTTTCATTACATATATTATTGAGTTTTGTCCAAATTGTGTGCCATTTCTATTGTTATAAATGTTGTCGTACGAGTTCATCAATTTTCACACGCTCGACGTGTTAATTATCGACAAAATGTGTCCGTGCTTAACTGAAATCAACGAAGCATAAATGCGCTAATTCGCAGAATGCCCTATGCGCAATAAGCACTGTGTGTTAATGATTTATTGGAATTGTTCATTTACTCTGTCCCTCAAAAACCGCACTATTGAGTTTGGCAGCTTAGCTCCACAAGAAAAACAAGAACCAGCAATTGATTACTGCACGTAAACGCAGTTAAGTTCCTTGCTACTCATCAGAGCTGCGCAACTCTTTACATCAGGTTTGACCAAGAAATACACAAGTGCTTGTGCTTGTATTCTAATAAAAAAAAATATAGACTGTGCGTCAGTTCTTGTAATGTACAGAAAAAGAAAATAATGTTAAAATCTGGTTCCACGAATCAATTTCCAGACAGCTGGGACACGTAATGGATACTGCCGCTGTTTATCAATTGCAATCATTAAAATATTATTATAGAAATCGGTGTCACGCTGTCACGTTGCGTACCTACAGACAATGCCAACCGGTGGAGACTAGTAACTCCACAAAACTCAAATCGAACCAATAATGAACAATCTGTACAAGTACTTATATAAATACTGATGCAATTGACAGTTTGTGGAAAGACAGCAGCCGATTGTGTTCCGGGAATTACAGAAAATCGCCATTGCATTATAATTATCACAGATTATCTCTATAATCAGTTGTTGTAATTACAATATTGCCGTGCCACGTGCAGCACGCATGCGTGATTATTTGTGCCTGGTTAAATTGGAACTAATTACAGTTTTGTTCGATAGTAATGTTTGGCAAAGTCCTGCGTTCTTTGATAGCTGTATTGCAGCCTTGGCGATAGAGCTTATCAGGTGCAGAACTACAGCTTGTTTCATTTTTAATTCTTCTATCCACACGCTCGCGCCTTCCTTTGCTAACCTTTGTCTTGAGCTCGGGAATAAGCGCATTATGTTTGCATTCCCTGCCTGGACTCACAAAGGTGCGTCCTGCTGTCTCGTAATTTACACCCATCAGACATGGGAACGTGGTATTTGACCTAAGACACATTACTAATATATGTTTTTTCAGTGCATTGTTAAATGCAATATTTTCAATATTAGTATTTTCTTTCTTCGGGAAAATGGTTTCGATATGTATTCCTGATATATAATACTAGTATTGAATTCTAGCTAGAAATATGTACAAAGCACAAATAGAAACAGAATTTATTCTTGGAAAATAATGCTCTACAATTTCGAACTAAAATGAAAATATTGATGTTGAACAAAGAACAGGATCAGACGATACTACTTAGATAATATTTGAATTATTTCCAGTTCTAACCGATCCAAAAATATGGTAGTTTACTTGGAACTTATATGTTTTCTGTCCATTTCCCTAATTCCCAATATATTTTTATTTAGAACATGGTTTATTCTTTAAGTTGCCTTAATTTGAATTAATCATTTGAAACTTATGATTTTTTTAATACAGTTTATAAAGTGCTACTTATAAAGTTTATAAAGGGCGGACTTGATCCCGGTCGAGGCAAAACATTTTTTGTGAAACTTTCAGATTTAATCTTAATAAAAAGCCATTTCGTAAATGATTTGCGTGGCGGTAGCAAACTGAAGGCCGTATGAGTTGATCAAATATTTATACTCGTAATAAGCTATGAAATTAATTAAATAAAAATGTTTGAGCACGCTGTTTTGCTTCATTCCCGATCTTACTAAATATATTCGCGCAGGTTTAATTAAACGAACCACAACCAAATGTAATAAACTGCACCCTTTTGGTCTAATCAATTTAAATGATTGGATTTACTAAGTTTGGGTTCAATCAAAGGTTTTCGCGGAAACGCAATATGTTTCAGCGAAATAACGTTCCACACCAATCTTGTTTTACATTGTTATACGTTGCTATACGAAAATATTCGTGGAATTGAAATATCATTCCAAAAAACAAAAATCCATTATTTATTTAATTATAAATTGGGAAATCGGCTTGATAAAAAAACAGTCATAAATGTAAAGGAAAAAACAAACATAAATCACGTCACATCTATCATAAATAAATAATTTACTTGAATTTCAGCTTGCTAAATCGCTTTCTTTTTATAATAATAAATACAATTATCTACTTACATTTAATAGTACATTGAGTTTTTTTATAATACATGTATATTTACATTTTCATTGTTTTGATGTTTGATGTGTACATAGTTTTACTGATGTAACAGAGTATAGGATTTCCCAGCGCAAAAACTTCATTACATAGAGAGGCATGTTGTGAGTGAATGATAATAAGGATTGATTGGTATGCATGGAATTTCCGAAATTGTTTAGATATCGACCAGCCGCGCAAACAGCAAAAAATAATTGAGAAGAGTGAGGAGAAGCATGCTAATAAATAAATAAGTGATTAGAGGTGAATCGTGTTGAGGAGTGCTGATGCGTGTCAACACCTATTACATTTACACTTGTTATGTACAAACAATTTATTATTCTATCTAATTGTCGTCATCTTATTATGACGAGTACGCTTCTGCGCTGGATACTGATAGGAATACTGTGATCCATCCATTGCGTTGGCTCCCCGTAACTAATTGTTTATAATTATTTTCACACACATGCGCACTGATTAACAAACGTCTTGGTTATGTGAGGAGTATGTATAGGTACTCCGGATTTCCTTCCCTATTCGTATTAAATTCGTTTAATGATACAATTATCTTTGGTTAACGTCCGAATTTCGCGTCCTTCAAATCGAATACGGATACTCTGTGAGGTATTGACTAACACTCGCGGGCAATTCGAGTTGCGATATCGTAGGGGCGGTGATGGGCGATGCGGTACATCGCATCACAGCACCGTTGACCGCAAGCCGTGCTAGATGCTTGAGACTCGCTGGCTTCTGCCCTTCTCTGACCAAAGGGCGGGTAATAGTAATCGGCGAATACATCTTTCCCTTGGGGTCCACCCAAACGTGGGAGCTGTTGGAGCGTTGGGATTGCTCCACGTAGTGCTCGACCAGCTCTATGACACTGGGGAATGATGGCATTGAGGACTGGATGTGTTGCTGGGAGTCCAGCCGGAAGAGCCCGTTGGTATAATGAATGCGGACGGAGGTGGGTCCTCGTTCAGTCTGCACGCTCAGTGAATATAGGAACCTCACGTCGGAACTATCTCTTACTATGAAAGTACCGAGTTGCTTATCCTTCAGGAGTTCTTGGCTGTCCTGGTAGGTGATATTCTCGTAGTACCAGCCGGAGCGGCGAAGAGCCCGAACGGTATCTTGAGACGGTAGTTCTGGATGCACGTTTCCCGCGTTGCCTACTGGTGGCGGTTGTAGTTGAATGACCGGCGGTGGTGGCGGAACGTGGTGGTGATGATGATGGACCACATGCAGCACTGGTTGTGCTGGTTGTGGCATTTGCATGGGTTGGACTGGTTGCCCGATAGCAAACAAGGGCGGCGTGATGAAGACGTTGATAGCTGCTGGTTCCGGTGATGGTTCGGGTGATTGTAAGGGACTGAGCGGCGTCTGGATGATGCCGCCGCCGTTCATGTCGTGTCGGCCATGCCGCCATGACGATACAGGAAACTCGTGCTGGCATTTCGGGCACACAGTGTTCGTCTTACGGCATATCATTGCAGGCACATGCCATGCCAGTGTTAAGCTGTAATCTAAAGAAATACCGCGTTAATACTCAGTTCACACATCATCGGTACTATTAGCGGCTTTAGCTGCGAGCCGTTAACTTCCCTCAACAATACTACAAACACATTGAACTTTAAAAACACAGAACGCTTGTAAATTTGGTTAGCGGCTGGGATATCGGCCAGCTGCGCCTCCTCGCATCTAGCGCATGTTATGCACACAAATATGATTTACGTCCTTAGCGGATCGTAATTGCGTGATTGCTTCAACGGCAACGCGATTTATTTATAAACATTGATCGGTGCTTCATCCCACGGTCGATCAACGCGGGTTGTTTTCGCGTTATCAAAACGAGAATTATCGTATAGACGCAAGTGACGGCGAAACGCACGCAATCGAGCTTGATGCGGTGCGCGTAATTGGCGAAAGTGACGACCCACAATACAAGAAAGATGACCTCAATTCGTATACCAACGGAATTACCGTTACCTGAGATGAAATTCGGTTAAAAGCCTACTTGTATAAGTATTTGAATCGAATTCTGGATGCAATTTTTATTCGGTTAAATGTTTAAAGACGCACACGGCGTTTTCGCGGCTAGTTGCGATGTCGCAACTGGCGAGTAGCTTCAAAATACACAAATTAACACGCGATTTCATCGACCTTGGGTATATAAATAATGACTTCATAGAAAGTTTGACGAAATAGAATGATGTGTTGTACGTGAATGTTGGTAAACAACTGGCCAGTGTCTCGTTTGAAAAATAAGTGATTCCTGGAATGCCCCGCATTTTTTATCAAAAGGCATTCTAAGCTTTGAGTCAACAAAGTTATTAAAAATAGAATTTTGCATTCATACAATGGAAAAGGTGCTTGCTTCCATTTTGAGAAGGTAGGCGTGGTTGGTGAAGTAGCGTATATTGTGAGGTGGGGTGCTCATCCAAAAGTCTACCTAGCTGACTGAACTGAGAATTGAATCGTGGTGCTTTTTACGACGCGCGGCCGGCGACGCCGGCTGCTGGAGAGTGGAAAGGCCTTCCAGGAAGACCGATTGGCGCACTTTCGCGGAACTCAACACAGCGCGAGATAGGTTTCGCAGCACAACGCGCCACACGGTACATGAACCGGCCTCGACTTTTAAAAAACTCCTCTCTCTTTCTGCCTCAATTTACCAGGCCGCACAGTTTCTCGAAAACGCGCCACATCATCCACGGCCGGAGCGGAGTAGATAGAGAACACAGAACATGAACATAATCGGCCTCTCGGAATCGGTCTGTTTCTGTATAAGTGCAAGTATGGCCAGGCCGCATGTGGCGAAGGAAGAATATGCGCGCTTAATAATAATCGCCGCGAATTCGGGGAATAGATTTCGCGTTTCTCGCTTCACAGCTATACACAGCAGGCGCACCGCCGCCAACATTCCATTCAAATTGCGACTTTATTTTGATAGCGATCAGCTTAGCAACTTGCTCCTGTGGACCTAAACTTTACTGTTCCTCCAACATGTCAGTGACGGCGATAATGATAAACATGACTTTGTCCGAATTCGTGCCGGAGGCGGATGTCAACATCAACAGATATTATTCGATGAATGAGCACGGCGAACAATTGCCATCTCGCAATCGCAAAAATAATCGAATCGAATATGAATGGTTGTTCATTCACAATCGGTGCCGACCGGTTATCATTGTTTTTCCGATGCATCATCGCGCGAAATGTTCAGTTCAGTCAGCTGTTCATGTACAATGCCGTCGCGAGATTCCGCGAATCTAATGCGGTTAGTTTTGATAATAGCACACTCAGAAAAACACAACGGCGCTAAACGCGTACACTAGTCTAGTATAATTACTATTATGATTACTAGTGGAACGTACTTAATTAAATCTCATCGCTGTCACATTGATTACTATCACAACACTAATAAATAAACTGAGGTCACATTTAACGATTGAAGTGTATGAGAACTAAAACAACTAATGATAAAGCTTTTTGTGCAAATTTCCTCGAATTTATTTCATTTCCACGAATGAGCGGCGAGCGCGCCAACTTCAAGCTGTCAGTGTCAAACGCGTATTGTGCGGCACGTGGGCATTCTTTATTCAATGAAAAGTACCTTTCACACTTTTAATCGCCATTTAATTAAATATCGCATGCATTATGTGAGCAATTCCAACTTTATTAACATGCATTACTATTGATTTTTATTTTACATTAGTGGTTAGTTGAGTTGCAACACATTTTGTTGCTAGAGGCAGATTGAATTATACAACTGAGCAGTGAATTCGATTGACATTGCAATCAATTTGATAGATGAGTTAATTAAGACGACCTGTCCAAATCCGGCTGATTCTAGGCAGTGAAAAGCACTTTGAATAATTGAACATGGGATGGAATGAGTGATGCGCACTAGCTACGTCTGGCCTAGCAAATTGGTATACAGATAATGACAGTCTAGTCTCGTCTCGCGTCCGCTATTCTATTGATCATAGTTGGATATAGTGAGTACGAAAACTCATTACTGCCGCGCACTGCAGCAGACAGGAAATACCTACCTATAAATCGGAAACGTGGACATCGACTTTAAACGAAGCCATCCAAGTATGCAAGCTCCTAGGAATTCTTTTATAGCTTCACGTATTCAAAGCGTCGCCGGCTATTATTACTCGTCTGGTATTATGGAGTAGTATTCACTGTCACTCACTAAGAAATTGTTAATATTAATCCAAGATGGAATTCAGGCAAACCACTGGTGATTCAATGGCAAGGGGAAGACGTGCCCGTCCGTTGCTTCACTTTATAGTCGCACATGTTCCTTCAGTGCGTAGATCGTAGTTCTATTTTTAACAATCCGATTCTTTTCTTTCCGCTTGAAGGCTTCAAAGTTGCTGCGTTTGGTTGTTTACTTGCACGCACTCACTTAAACGTCCTTACAAAATCGAATTTCGCGCCCTTCTGAGTGCAACAAGGTGCTTCTCGATGAATATCCTTGATCGTGTTCGATCGCGTACTGTGCGCCGCCGCTGAGATTATTGCCGCACGACCGAACCGCACGACGAGCGCGTTGCGAATGAAAATTATTTCGTTACATCTACTACACCAGGTCGGTGAGAGAACGTACACTCAACAACTCGCCGCGACGTTGCCAAGCCACGCGCACTACTACCGTTTCGCCTACTGCCAGGCATAAGGGACTCGCAAAAACCCGCCTCACGGGGGAACCTCTCACCCCACCAGCCGGGTGCACACGGGTGCGGGTTTGTCGCGGCCCTTTGTTACGAGAGGGACTCGTTTCGTTTCGAGTGCTTTCGAGCCAGCAAGAGTTTAAAGGCATTTGGTTCGATATGACAACGTGCCTACAACAGGCATCTAGTAGCTTGCTCTTCGCGGCGCATGCGAGGCGTGGGAGCGCGGGTACCAGCGGGTATCACAAGCAAGGCGGTGGATTGGATTTAGGCTCGCGTGCAAGCGCGACCGCGCTGGTTGCAAGTGAGACCCGCCGGTTCTCGGATGCCGGCGCGTTTCTGCGTACTGAGGCGCACGGCATGTGCGAGTATCAGAGGAGAGTATTATGTGTCCGCTTTCAGAGCTGGGCTTGCTTCGTTCGTTGGTTCTGTTCGATGCCCGTATCCAAAACGTGCGGCATCAGACCGCAGTCGTTCTAAGAAACAACCGGAACGTGTTTTCACTTCTCGCTAAATTCTCCAAACACGGTCGGGTGCGGGGCCTTGCGTTGCTGAGGCTTTCGTAAATGTGGCCCCAGCCTATTCCTAGGTCTACCTCAAAGACATTATATATTCATTTTGTTCGAAACTTAGTTCTCCCAGGAGGATTCCTAGGATTTAGAAATATCAAAAGTAAATGAAGATCCAATACTCCAGGAGTTTAGTAACATATTTATATAGCGAAGGAAGGACATCCTTTAGTTCTTCTCAACTCCGTAACATTTGTGAGTTTATGTACCATCCCCAGGAAACCTTGCAAAGTTCTATTTTAATGTTTTTCATTTCTACCATGGATTTCATCATCGGAAAACATACTCCAGTTCATCAAAAGAAAAGTGACGACGGGGGGCGTAGAAGCCTATGTGATTTTCAAAAGAAACTTTAATTGATATTATATATTTATCTAAAGTTTTTAAGATTAGTGATTTTTTACGCTTTTGAGCTATCAAAATTTGTTTTGTTTTGCGTTAAGTAGGCATGACTGACTGATTTATGGTGTATTTGTGTTTGTTTTTATTTGTAAAAATTCCAGTTGAATGAGTTTCAGGAATCGAAACGAAAATTAAATTCCATGGAGACCGAAATATTGATTATTCAAAATTTTGATTTCTGTTTCAATCGTGGCGGTACAAGTGGATTGCATCGAACTTGGATTAGTAGAACAATTCCATTCACGCTATTCCACAAATTTGTGTATCATTGTGATGGTTTGTTTGATTCAAATTTTATCAGTAATAAACACACATACATCATGTTCGTTTAATAACTGACAAGTTGGAAATTACTTGGAGATATTAGAATTCCGCGAATACCAATTGTGTGTACACTCACACTAGCGTCGATGCTATATTATCAAAAACTCGATTTGTTTGAATTCTGAAAAATGTTGATTCATTACTGATATAATAAAGATGGGATAAGATTTTTGTTTGCAGTTACGATTAATCATTGGAGTATTATTCAATAATACGTAGTAATGGAAAAGGTTATAGGAATTCCGTGAAAATCGTTTCAAAACAGGCGCGATTGTATATGTGAAGCGGCGCCATATGTCGCGGTACGTAATGCAAGGGAATCAAGAATCCAGCCTTTTGTTCAATTCCCTCTCGGGTCTTAGTTTGCAGTCGGTTTTGAAATTCCCAGCAGTCACCTGGTACCCTTCTCCGACCCGCCACGCCAGCATCTGCCGGCAGACTTCGCGCCGTCTCGCATGGACTACTCGCAAACATTATGTAAGTCAGCCTCATGTCTTCTTAGCGCGCCCCGCACTTGCCTGTTTACGTGTCCGCACTCGATTTCGCTGCATGTCCATCGCATCGTGACTTCCACTTAGCGCGCGCGTAGCGCCGTTCTCGGGAAGCGCGCCCCAGCTGCGCTAATGGTTTTCGCACAACGTATCTAACGACGTAAACGCTTCCACGAGTTGCTTCGGTTTATTCGTCGCGCAATGCGCAAAGTAGTTCTAGCGAAGTTGTCGTGCACCAACGATGACGACGGTTTTCAGAAAGCACTCTTGGTGTTTTATAGTTTCGTAAACATTCGACTCTCGGAACGACGTACGGAACAACACAGAAGCATCATCGTGGAAACGACGAAATCATAAAGTGCTACCGCAACATTTTGTTTATTGCGGTTGTAAACGTTATTGCTTTCGCAGCTCATATTATTTCGAAAATATCGATTTATGTAGTCTACAATGTTGTCAAATTTAAGTCACGCGTAATTTATCAAACTACACAAACAACGTATACATACTTTTATTTATGTTTTCGTTTTCATTTTCTTATGTGGAACAAACGCGACACAAAGACACAAATAATGACGAGCGTAGCGCGTCAGGTGAAAATAATATTACGCATCGTTTATAAATAAACTAATAATTCATTTTTAAATGGAACCTGTAACGAATTATACATATATATATTTTCGGAGTTAAAATTACTCTGTCTGAGGTGACTCACTTCCAGAGAAATTTACTGCGCCTTCGAAAAGCGTATTGTAACTAGAACGCGCATCGATTCACCTATAGTTGGAAATTCCGCGAAGTGACGCCGCAGACCACAACCCTTGGCTTCATGTTACAATAGGTATACGTGGTTTGGTTAGGATCTCGAAATTTAGCTTATTAATGTAATGAAATAATATCAAGGAATCCATCATTGTGCACCACAGAAAGTTAAAGGCTTCTTATTGTCGATGATTTTACATCTCCCGATAATCAAGAAAAAAACGTCATTCCTTCCTGGAATTGTTTCCAGGAAAGTATGCTAAGCTGCAAGGCAAAATATCAAGATTGATTTCGCTTGAAATACTCGTAGAAGTAAAACAACACTAAACACACGCGCGTTGCCTATCCATGAGTATTAGTTTTCGGAAATGCTTGTTTTTATCTATCAAATAATAACAAAATCAACTCAAGCTAGCGTGAACTGAAACTGAGTAAATAATTAATCGATTAAGTGGAAGGACTCCAAATTTAGACGTCCTGGAATACATAATCTATAAATATTATAACTGTATAGACGCATTGTGATTCTCCGTAATCAATTTGTATTTTTTTTGCAGTTTATAGACATTTTTCACTCGTCGTCCAATGAGTCTTATACAATTGGGTTAATTTCCGAGTGTATTTTCGTGGTAAACGTTTTTTTGTATCCATGTATGTGTGTATTATATAGGTGTGTATATATAAAGTGTACATGCGACATACGGCGTACGGTAATTTCAATGTTATACTTGGAATTTAGCGCCAGCCAAAAGGCGAGCGTATAACATTTGGCTTCTTGGAAGTCGTACGTTTCGTTAAGCGCATTACATTTGCCTCGAGACTTTTCGAGTTTCTAGTCAGTTTCGTTTTGATGTTGAAGAAGATTGGGGCGATTCAAGTATTTGTTGTCTAACGCTGCTAACAATTTACCGCTTGGTTTTGTTTCTATAAATAACTATTGGTCACATATGCGTTATGAATTCCACCAGTTTGTAGGTACTCAGCTGTTAATCGCATATTTGTGCTTGTTATGACTATGCCTTCAGCCTAACTCGAGTTGGAAAGCTTGGCAACAACAACTAGTTGCTGAGTTTTGAAACTATACATTTTCGCGTCGCGCCGTTCTGCCGAATCTATAATTTATTATTAATCCTATGACGACGACCGTATTGCACGGCTTTGCCATTTGAAGAACCACCTGTTTAAAAACACACGCAGTTTAACATGTGTGGCAAGGCGCTTATCGACGCCGGCGCGAAAATTCGAGGAAGCCGCGGATAATGCGGCGATATCGTTGAACAAACGCGTCGAGTATTTATTGCCAGAGCTATTGACGCTACCAAGAATCCACAGCGTATTTAAACACCGTGCCTGCCACATTTGTCCAGGCGAAACAGTGTATTTTTGGAAAATTAATATTAACGTTGGTCGCCACGAAACTCGCTTGTCTGCTTTGGCTTCTGCGTTTGCCTTCACCGCTCGATCGATGCGAGCGACCGCGTCTTTTCTAAGAAATCCAATTTTACGTAACGTCGGCACTGCTTTATCTGTGTATCCACCAACATCCGGTTTATGATTAATTATCACCATTCTAGGTATTGCCGCCGAAAATCATCAGTTTACAACTCTAAACCGGTGTATTTAAATTTGGATAGTAAATAATAATCTACTGCTTTCCAGGAAAGTGTGACCAAGTTGAGATACTCCTTAATTAATTAAATTGTCGTAATTCAATAATAAGCTTTTGTTGTTTTACAACTTCAGTGATAAAAAACGCATCCAAAAATGTTAATTAAAGTGAGAATTCAATAAACTTTGAGCGATATAGAGTTTTAAGGGTTGAAATAATCTATGTAGTAGTCACCTACGTTCACACAATGCGAATGTTAATGAGAATATATTAAATAACACAAGTTTTTGTTTGCTTGAATATGCTGATATGAATGGTTCGTGTTGCATCAGGAGTACTTGACCCATAAAAACCATTTTCAGTGATGACCCAGTGAACTAAATTTACTGAAACGCTTTAACACGTCAGTGTACTTCTATAATGTGTTTGCCCACTGTTGCATTTACCTAACTCGTTGTTTATGTGATATTTGTATTTTTAATTTCAACGTTTGTTGCCGTGAATGACAATTAATGAGAAAAAATAATATAACAGTCGTATGAATTGTTTCCATGAATTATATTGATGGGAACTTTTTCATGTTTTGCTTCGCTTTGATTGTATCGCAGTCTGAAATGGCTGGTTATGATTTCTTGTAGTTCATTTTTTATTAATTGTCGTTTTATTATTTATGCCCTTGAAAATATTTAACTTAGTAAATGTAAAACGTAAATTTAGTAAGGGCGGTCACATTGTTGCATGTTATTGTTGCTGGTAAATAATTGTAGTCTTTTTGATCGAAGGTATATTTTGAATAATCTTTTATTGTTTGCAGTTGGTAATACCTATATACGCGAATAAGTAAATTAACATCGATTTTCTAAGCCTTGCGACATTATGGGGTGGCGGTGTTCGTTCGCTGCCTCGCTGCTCGAATGAGAATTAGTTTTTCATTACGCTTCCTGCCAACCCGCAGACGTCGTCACGTTCTTCGGTCTGGTTTCGTTGTTCTCGGTTGTACGAATACCTGGAAGTCTATTTATACGTTAAATCCACGAATCGATGGCGCGATTTATTTTAATACGCCGAAGTTTTCAGGCGCGTGGCGCGCGATAGGAGGCGATAAGAGAATTTTGTTTATGTTTCAAAATATAGACTCAACGCGCGAATAAATGATAAATCGTGTTTGGTTGTTACAGATTTTAGATCTCAACAAATATGTCTCCTATTCGTAAAAAGGCAAAGAAGAAGGAAGATCCAGATCCTGGATCTTCATCGCAATTAACTATAACAGAAGTGGGCGCTATTAAAGTATCCGCATCTAAAAGATTGCTAAAATCAACATCTAAACAGAAATCGAAAGATAAACGCCCTAAACTTTCACTTTCTAGTACTCCTCAAGTAGACATTGAAGAGTCGAGCAGTGATCAAGATGTTGATGGGTTTAATGACAAGGAAGGTCCAGAAGAATTTGTTGAATCAAAAACATCTTCGGGGAATTTTTGGGATGCGACTCACATGTGTGTGGAAAAAAGCAAACCACTCATTGCTACTGCTTTTGATGAAATTGCCCTCGAAGGATTAGATGGCATCACACTGCAAGCTCTTTGGACTCGTTTAGCTGTAAGCTTATCTATCCCAAGATCAATTTCCCGGAATATAATGATATTCGTGTGGAACTCCATAAAAACCAATGCGGAGATCAAATTTTATCAACTTCCAGAGCCGCGTGGCCACTTAAAGACACCATCTCTAGGTGGTACCTCCGATGAGATTTACCCCTACGTACCCATAAATGATCACGGAAATAAAATCATTGGTTCTTGCTCGACGTACAATGTAAGAAAACAAATCGATGTTTCCAGCTTCAGTCTTGCGGAAGCAGAGGCATTGGGTTATTCTCTGGTAATAGTAGCTTCGCAGGAGCAACGCAGTAATGCGTTAATTAACC
>JARJDS010022375.1:0-15818 GCA_030264155.1 Atheta pasadenae | reverse complement strand
TAGCGGCATTGGTCTTCAAAGAGCTCACAGTGCCAATATGTACACGTATTGGCGGCAAAATATCCCTTTGTTGTGGTTACTGAAAATCTACGAGTGCGAATGGTGTTTTGGCCCTTACCGTCTACTTTTAAAACATGGCGTCTGTGCCAAAAAAGTATGAAGCTATCTGCTTTAAGATATTCTTTTTCATATTTCTTGCTGTTCTGAGATTTGTGTCCTTTGATAGTAGTTTTTTTTTGCTGTTTTTAAAATGAATCTTGGTGATAACGTGATATTAGCAGTCTCTTAAAATGACATAGTGTCAATATAATTCTCATCAATCTACAAGACCGTGATTTACCATATGAGTTTGTCATACCTCAACATATTGTGCATCCTACAATCAAGGACCTACCACTATGCACCTGCACTACACCAACAAATTCTAGAGCTAGTGTAGCTATATTCTGATGCAAGAGTTCGCGCCCCCCTGCTTGTGGTCGTTTCGTACCTGACCGAATGCGACCCGTCTGGTTGCCTCTGCGTGTATGCGATATAAATTGCCTCCAATTAAGGGGATCTGCGAGTTATCTGCTATCTCGTGCCATCTTGCACCACGGGCCACACGATACGGAAACCTTTCGCATACACACGAACGTACACAAGCTCTTTGAATCAGCTTTGTGCCGCTTTGCTGCTTGAGCAGAATTGCCAGCAACATTGTTGAATTTCACCTTCAGCCGTATCGTGTCGTGAGGTGCATCACATCGTTCGTTGGCTGGTCGTTGGTGAGGCACGAATTTGCGATTCACGCTTCACGGTTCACTGCCTCGTTGACTACGCGCACAAGAGTCGACTTCAAACGCCGCGTGCGATTTCCTCCTCGAGCGATGCAGTCATCGCAGGTCGAGCGCGAAACCGTCAAACGAGGAGAACCCAAAATGCTACAACGCCAGAAACGAGAATCTCGACGCACCACGAGTATACTCAAGCAAGTCGTGATTATGCAACACAACAAATGGCAGCGTATCCAATTAGTACATCAAAATCTCTATTAGGTATGAATTAATATCAAGTTTAACATTTGACCTTATAGTCTTGATATTTTACAAAGTACAAATTATTAGTTAAGTAAAATATGTTTAAAGTTGGAGGTTAAATAGTTGGATGGTTAAATATTGTGAAAGTAAAGTTGAAATAGCATGTCGATATTGCAGAAGTCTGATTTCAAACATACGACACTGGTTTTAGTTATTGGCTTGGTTAACTGTTGGCTTCCTTAGAACCTGAAATGAATTTGATGTAGACATGGCGGGCAAGTTTCGTGAACGTGAAAGTTTGTACCGCCTCAGGGGACCAAACCATGAGCAACTAAGAGCAAACCAACAGCAACGTCGAGCAAGCGCAAGAGCAAGAACAAGAACAGATTTGATGCCCAGCCAAGCCCGGAGCAAGTCTAGTTTCCCAACTTCAAGCAGTGATGCATTCTGTGCCACAAGAACACACCAAGAACAGAAAGACTTTAACATTTGATCCAAGTCAACCTCTATTTAAAGTTCAAACTTTACCGTTCTAAAACACTTCCGGAACTTTTGAATTTATTAATAGTAAATTTGAAAACGTAAAAAAAACAATTTCAATTTTTGTTGATAATTTCTTTTTGTATAAACTGGGAATACTTGACAAATACCTAGTAATTAAATTCTATCTACAGCCCTCCGTAATTCCTAAACGATGCTTTCTTCTGGTGCTTCCCGCCTCCACAACATGAAAGCGTAGTCATAGAAACACTATGAAAGCTTTACCTAGACTCGAACGTGGGTGTGCGAGTAGGTTATTCCTAGTTGCCAGTCTAACCTAACATCGCAACAATATCTACAGTCTACACATCCATACTCTCCTACACACAACACAACACAACATCCACGTTGGTCTAACCATCGCCCCCGTTTGCAACCGTGTTAGTTTTTGGGATAAAGACACAACTTTATGCTACGCTCGAAGTTAACTGGATTTACAACCATTCTGGTATTGAGTTTGAATGACTGGATTTACTAGTTTCCTCACATTACACGCCAGACCTACAGGTAAAAGCACTATCCAGAAAACCAGAGGTGTTGAAATTAAAGCCAGTAAAGAGATTCAACTAGCTCAACTTCGGGATAACACGTATTGAACGGTAATTCTTGTATTATGAACTGAACTAACTCAACACTTTCCAGGTTAGGCAAATTGTGGAAAATGTTCAAAACTGTCATTAGAATTAGTAGTATAGAACAGTTTAGTTAGTTTAGAACATTTTAGACTCGGGATGAAACTTTAGCTATGAAACATTGAAATCTATCTGAATTCCTGGAATATTTGAATGGCATTCCATCTATAGTCAACTGATGAAATTTCTGACACTCCAAAAGTGCCAATAATTTTCGAACTATGCCACCAAACCTCAATTAACCTGCACTGAATTCAATGCCTCAGTTCTTATTTTAATAGATTGTGTGTTCTAGGTGTAACACATGTTGAGTCATACAACACCCAAGTTCTAAGAACTCTCATTTTCCCCTTTTGCTACCCTTGCCTTTTTTTCAAGAGTTTTTTTCTTGTATGGTGTTTGGTTGTTTTTCGGACTCAGAACGCACGAATCTTGTACACAAATTGAAAGAAACAACTTTCTGAAAGACTTCAAGCTAAAGCAAGATGGAAAGCAAGGCAACGATGGCTCATCTCGGGCGCGCCTCGAGGGACCGTTTTTATTATTCCAGTTTTTCGAATGGCAAACGAGACAAAACAACCTTTGCTTGCTCTCTGTCTATCTTTCATAAAACACTACGGGCGAGACGATTACGAGACACGACTGGTTTTACCAGACGTGGAAGAAGCCGAGAAACCGCAACCAAACGAGGACTACTAATGCTTTCGTAATGTGTGCGTGAGACAACCGAGGGCCGACGTGGTGAGCAACACAAAAGAACAATCGAATAACGAGAATGGGAATAAAGAAACGAAAAAAAAAAAAGAAACAGGTATACACCAACTGGTCGATTAAATTTTACAGTTTTGGAATTTTTGTTAGAATTGTTAAAGATCAAGGTTACGAAGAAGTAATAAATTGAATTTTGTAATATTTACAAGGAATATTCAAATCAAAAAGAAATTGTAACGTAACAAAATAATCATCAATGATGCGTACACTTTCCGAGAGAAAAATGCACGTGCTCACGTGGCAATAAATGTGCGCACATTTCGTTGCCGAGCACTCGATTATGAATAATTAGACCGTGACGCAAGCGAATCATAATCGTCAGATTGCCGACCGTGGCGAATATAATAATAGAAAATTCATTTCGTTTGTTTAGGTCACGGCGCGTGTGGGATGCTTACATTGCTCACGCACGAAGCGTGAAACCAACCAGCTTCAAATTAAAGTACGTCAACAATAAAATAAAACAAAATCAAGAAAATAATGGAATACGCACAAGCAAATAAACAAATTAAAATGAGTAAAACGAATTATTTTAGTTTCAAGTAAGCTTTCATAGTTTAATAGTGCCTATGAAAAACGGGAAATTCCCATTAGACGCGCGATGTACCAGTTTGATGTAAGCTCGTTTCGCGGAAAACTAAAATAATCCCAACATTTTGAGCCGTTTTGGAGCGCATCGTGCGTAAAGTGTAAAGTTTACTTTCAAGCCCGCATTATATTTATCCAGACGGACAGCGACTCGCCGACTTTATTTATCCTGGCCGAGCGCCAATTGGCAATTCACATAAAAAATTCACACGCCGATAATAAATTAGAAAATGTGTGGCGAGCGAGAGTAAAGTGGTCCTGTTGGTCCTGAGTTTGCACGTAAACTTCAGTTTCTTTGTGTATCGCATCGCGTCACATCGTTCGTCGAGTCATTAGGTATTTATTTATCGGGTTGCGCACAAAAGCAAAAAACATTATGACCCATCATGAAACAATAAACAAAAATTGTCGGTTCAAGTATTTTGTGTTGCTACGTCGCTTAACAACAAAACGTAATTATAATTTAAAATGATTTAATGTATTGTATGAGCACATTTGACCTTCAAAAGTCCTCTGCGTTGCGAATAGGTAGACTCAGCATGGGAAATAAAAACCAACAAAACAAGCCCAAGCGTAATACTAACAAGTGTCTTGTCAAGAGTCGTCAAGTTGTAACAGTTGCAATATGATGATGAATTCTTTCAATTCCAATGGTAAGAAATGTCTGCTGAGAATTTTAAATGACCCGGACACATGTGACGCATCACCTCGTATAAGAGGTCACAAAAGAAACACCCCTATTCAGTTGGTGTATACAAGTTTTTCTACTTCTTAGCGTCTAGTTTGAGTTTGTCCTTGAACTGTTCAGCCTTGCACATTGCTTGCATGTTGCATGTCGTCCCAACTTGAGGAAGAACCAATTAGGGTGGATCTGGTTTTTGTCTGATGGTTTTGTTGCTTCTCGCGCAAAAAGCTCGATGCCCTGCATTCAACATCAACATCAACATCAGTGGCAGCAGCGAGAAAGAGAGATGAAGATCACGCGAATGCTTCGTACGACTAAACTGCAATAAAGGCGGTCGTATATCTTTCGAGAGGGTCCATTGAAACGTCCCGCTGGGGCAGGCAGCAGTCATGCCGAGAACTCCAAGAAGCAAAACGTTTCTTCTTTTAGTTTCGTTGAACTGTTCTAAACCTCGCTGAATCGAACCGGGTTTTAGCTGGAGAGAAGTAATGTCGAGGAGGCACACAGCTTCGAGGTTCTGAGCCATTCTTTCCATCCAAGCTATTATACACACCAAGCTGCTTTTATTCGCACAACTCATGGTTATTATTTTGCCGTCTCAGGTCATATAAAATGTGTCATAGACTACCTACTGGGCACGGATGTGCCAAGATTGCTTTAAAAGATTCCGGAATAAATTGCAAAAACGATAAAAAATAAAAGGATGGCTTTAAAATTGAAAGAAAAAATGTTCAAAAAATGAATAATGAAATGTAAACTACACTAAAATACTCGCTAACTGTTTTACAACAAATCAAATAAAATGGTTGAAAAATTATGTAAATATCTTAAATGCCGATAATTGGTAAGTATACGTTGCAAAGTAAAGATGAAGCAAAGTTACGTAAACTTTCGCAAACTTATAATTTGCAATTTTGTGTTAAATGAGATTAAAATGTATATCACGCTAGTGTATAGTCCGTGTTTATCAAATAACGCCGCGCCAGCAGAGCGGTTTATCCATCCACCCGTTAACACACGCCGCTTCGCCCGCTGCCGCCGCCATGGCTATCGTCATCGACGCTGACGCCGCCGTTATTCGCGCGTTTACAGCGAACGTAGGCGCAATTTTCGGTCAGCACTTTTTCTACAATGTTAGCATATCCTCACATATTTGCAATCGCATACAAACATGAACAATTGTAATCAAATCCTTTGAGTTACGCGGACTTGATGAATTTCAGCTACGTCAGCAACAACTATCCACAAAGCACGGACAAGAATGCACAAAGCACAATGTTATCATTGTTATCATAACACAAATTCTCTGTAAACACACACCCAACAACATGTATAAGAAATACTTTTTTAAGTTAAAGAGAAACGTCGAGGTCGTCGGGATCAGTTTAACGGTCAGACGAACTCAACTATAGAAGATAATAATCGAAACGTAGGCGATGTAAATAAATACAACGCCGAGAATTGAAACAAGATAGATAGTGTTAGAAGTTCACTATGTTGAATTCTACACACAACGGCGGCGATTGTGCAAAGCCGCACACGAATTAAAATGTGTGTGGGTCAGGAAGTTATCAATCACGATCATTATTAAACTTTGACTGTACGAGCTTAACAAATTATACAAATACCAATATTCAATTTAATATTCATGACTTTGTACAAGTCTGAAAATATATATTATAATATTTTATAAGTTAAAGAAAACACAATAAAGTTTGATTGAAGCGTGAATCAAGCGTTGTTTTCGAATTTCACAATTTTCAATCGGGGATCGTAATAAACCGAAGAGAGAAGAAGTAAGAGCGTAAAAAGTAGATCTGTTTACAAACCTTTAGGATCGGGCGGCTCTGGCGTGCAGCTGCGCTGCCGACGTATCGATTCGTGCGGCGGCTGCTGATGGTGATGGTGATTGTGCTGCCGGTCGTGATGGTGCGCCGCCTGCTGCTGCGTCTGCTGATGGTGGTGATGTTGTGCGGCGGCGGCGATCGATGACGCCGCTGCTGCCGCCAACGCCGGCTTCAGCGCTCGCTGCTTGCGCGTGTTCTGGCTCACCGTCGTCGCCGCTCCCGAGTGATGATGCACTCGCGCGTTTCGGCTCTGGAACATTTTTATAAAAAAAGAATACCAAACATTATATTACATCATATCGACACTTACATATGTACACAATAATAATATATATTTTTAATTATTTAAATTTATTAATTTATGGCTGGTCATATTCCGTTATAGTAGTTCTACTAAAATAGGAATAATAGCTTGTAGCCAAAATCAACTTAATGTATTTGTCGATCAAATCCCAGATCAGGCCCAACCGAGCAAGGCCTATATATTAAGCTGATAAAAGTAAATATTACAAATCCGCTTTCTACCCAACACACTCGACAACGAACAACATTCTGGCATAATCGGTTCTTCAATAGAATTAGAGGCGAGTACACAGCTTAATTATTCCTGCATATACGATTATATATCACAATATTAACCACATTTATATCGCGAGTATTGTTGAGTAATGTCTTTGCATTGGTAGTTTAGTATTGTGTGTATAAATTATAATTTAATTTGAAGCGTTCTTTCATTACAAGGCCACTCCACGCGAAACAAAACATTTTTTCTTATTTGTTTTCGTTATTTATGTGGTAAGTTTGTCGTCGTTCCATTAGTGTTTTTGAAATTATTCACCTTGGTGTGAGAAAAAAGCAACAAAACAACCTGTCGACCTATTTTTGGTAAAATTAAAACACGTCTTTTTTATTCCAAGTTTTAAATGAACTAACAAACGAACATTTCTAAGAACTGTAATAAATTTTTCTTCTAAACTTTTTCAAGACAGACGCTTTGTTCAGATTCCAAATTTAGCTTTGGTGTCATCAGTTAGCCGGTGTTTTAGTTGAAATTCTAAAATGCATTTTCTACGAGTTTTCCCATTCGCATACACGTTGAGAAATGCAAGTTTGCCGCAACTAAAGTTTGTATTTGTTGAATAACAACAAAACTTTGTAGAGAACATCGTGTGCGGAATATCTTAAAGTGCTCTTCATGCTTTTGTTACCGTTTTTGTTCTTGGTTCATGGGACTTATACACGTAGACATCACATCTTCCGATTTCAACTACTCCCAACTTCTACTCCAACATCAACTTCAATCCCTAGTCGCTAAACTATCCATCAACAACAGATGGTAGATCCCATCACATTACGAATATAATTTTAGAATTCAACAAACGAAAAACGGTTGCAATCACCGTAACTCTTCCACCTATTTATGATTTACTATTACTACTAATAAGCCATATTATAATAATAGTTAAATACTGCTATATTGAGTAAGACCTACTATAGTATTATAGAAAAATATAGAAGACTGATGCTTGTTGAACGTACAAGCATGATTGTACTCGTAAATTACGTGGATTATTTATAGCGGCGATTTTGCAATTCAATGGAGTAATTAAACCACCGCCCAGGCGACGACACGGCATCGGCACACGCATGATGCTATTGTAACATCACAAAGAGGCGGAAAATAATAAAAGCACAAGCGACAACCGACAACGGTAGTGAGCAAATGTTTGTCGCTTCTGTTTTGAGTGGACTAGAACAAGGATTGTTGTCGATCCAACAATGGTATATTACTGTTTATAGAAGGTACGTATTGCAGGAATAGTTACCCCAAAATGATTAAATGTAAAATATATACATCGATTTCATCAAATTCAAATAATGTTTGATGGTTTTGTTTTGAGTGGACAAGCAGTGCGGATAAATCAACTCGAGTTAGCTTTTCACAGGAAACTGTCCTGGTACCCTATTGGAGTTAGCAACCTAACGCGCTACAGTTTGCCTTTGTCATGTTGGATCTAACCTATAACCTGATGTAATTAAATGGAAAATAAATAGATTCCAGGATGAACAAGTCGTGCGGATAAATCAACTCAGATTAGCTTTCCAGGAAGTTATCCTGCTATCCTGTTAGAGTTGGCAATTAAACAAACGCTATGAAAGGTTATCGATTTCTTAATGATATTGGTTCTGTCTATAAACAAAGTATCTGAAGACTAGTATTGAAATTATCTGAAGGTTATGTTTTAAATCTTTAAATAACATTTGAAACAACAAGAATTGCAACATCGCATTGAAATAGAATTGAATAGAATTGTAATTTAAAAGGGAAATAGAAATTAGTGCGCACAAACACGTTAATAGGTACGCTCACATTTCAAATGAAATTGTAAAAAACCGGTCGATTAGAACCAGGCAATTCCAGTACGTATTTATACAAACCATTCACGTCCTGCGCTCGTTATGTACTCTAACGCATTTACTATGTGTAGATATCCAGTTATAGATATAGAGTTGAATACTGGTTAGTTCAGTCTATGGCATGACTTGAATATGCCACATGTTTGTGTACACACATTTTTACCATCCAATTATATGTGAGACTAGCGTGTTATTCCTGCTTGCTCATTCGCTCGGTTGCTAACCTGACAAAAACATATTTTGCCCTGACACGACAATTCCATACACATGTCCAAACACAATTATTACGAATACAAGTTATGTGGTTATGTACTAGTCAATGGAGTCAAGCCAGATGTAGACATTCCGGGCATTTGTACATTGCAACAATTGCGAAACATGTGGATATTGATTTTAGATATCGACTAGTGGAGTATGGTATTCGATTAACATACCAAATATAATTACGATAAAATAGTTCAATTAACATAGCTTTGAAATTTTAAAATTGTATGAGAGTAAAAACATTTAACTTGATGAAAATCACGAATTTGGTAAACAACTAAGTAATATTTTACTAGTATTTGCCTAGGTTGTGTTTGTATAACCAGCAAATATTTCATTGTCCATTGATTTTCGATTAGAGCGCTTACCGCAAACGATGTAGACGATAAACTCATAAAATGGCAACGGTCACAGGCGGCCTCGAATCGTCCGAATTATCAACAAACAACATTGATGAATCGGCTACACATGTGAATGATAAGCAATGTAAATTTTACGGGCTCATTTTTTGGATGGATTCACATCAATATCAGAACATGTGTGTGTAGTAAGCAAACATAGAGAACATGAACATATTTAAGCGTTTGAAACGTCGGCCATTTTATAAATGGCATCGTTAACGATGAACCGCGACCTTACTCAAAATTCCCAACAAATTCCTGCGCTAACCAAACCCAACCCGAAAACTATCTGATAATGAACATTATATTGTTGAAGGGTGGTGGTGGTTTGAAACTTACCTAATGAGTAAGTTGATTTCGATTATGGCAACAATATTAATCCCAAATTATCAACCAAACTCGATCACATTCAATAGCGCGCACCGGGAACACTATTGGTCTGTCTTCAACTCAAACCCACTTTGTATCGCCACTAAGGTTCTAGTTCACTCGTGAGCTGCTTTGTAAGCTCGTGTATGCCCTGCTGCTCGCTGCAGCTGCCTGCCTGCCTGCTGCAGGTTAGGATGACGTTTGCAGCAATTGCTCGATAATGCAACCAACGGCAGGCGCGCACGACGCACCGAGTCCCAGAGGTTATTGTGTTACGTTACGTGCACACCGCACATGCACAGTGTGCACGTCGCGATGAACGCGGAAATGAAAATCGAATCTCGCACACAGCCCAATCACACATATACACACACACAAGCGTATTGTTGCGCCTGCTGTGACTCTGACTCCGTGAGCAAAGTTGGTTGTAGCACGACTAGCGCTCAACTGCAGGACCTCGGGCCAGACGGTTCTGCATGCCTCACACGCGATAACAGCGCTCAAGTTGAACTCTTGCGTCACTACCACATTACCACCGCAACAATTCTATCACAATTTGTAAAGGACAAATTTGTTCAACGTTTGTAGAATATTTACTGGAACTCTTGTCAAATATATATTTTTTAATTTACTGGTTACTGCCAAAGAAATTGCTATTTCCAAAGACGCGAGGAAGGTCATGACAAACCCGGTTATGCGGAACAAAGATCAACGCGACCAAAGACCCTATTCGCTTCGTGCTTGCCGCCTGCTGCCCGCCTGCAGCCTGCCACAATTGTATGCCAACCACGCGCTTGCGACTCCACTTGGGTACGCGTTAGCGCCGTCTGGGCGTGCAGCACCAACACAAGCAAAGCGAAAATTAAACATGTAGCAATGGCAATGCCAATTGCAGCTCTTTCTGACTGTCTGGCCTGGCTGTCTATGAACTAGACATCGACAGCGGGATAGCAGGAGAGATTGCGCGAGCAAACGGCACATTCGCCAACGAGCAATTCATAATCGTTGCCGCCAACGTGTCGGTGTGTGCATAACACACTTTAATTTATGTCCGGGCATGTGCAATGTGCATCGTGGTACGACCGGTCCTGCTGCGGGCTTAGAAGCGTGCTTCTCAAACCGGTTCAGGGCGCAGCCGCCATCGCAAACATCACTAACAACTTCAACAACATCGACAGCTTCAACTTATCATCAATTTACGCTCCAGCAATAAAACAAAATTCTTTCATCATTAAATATTAAAGCTCTCTGTCAATCTATAAAATGGCAATACTATTCTAAACAAAATTAACTGGAAATAACTAAAAATAACTTGAACATCCTATTATAGTAATTTGATGTTGTTTGACAACGTTTCAATGTTCGTTGATTCGTTGAATGTTTGATACCATAATACGATTTGATACTGTAACTATAAAAGCTCATACTCTAACCGGTTTATTTAATGACTTGATTCTACGCCCGATAAACGTCGTCTATAAATTCGGTCGTAGCTCCCCTCGTACTTGTACATACCAAGAGGAGCAAAAAAAGAGTGAAGAGAGGAACAGAAAACAGAGAATCAGAAAGTGAATGAACTGTCTGTGCCTTGATACTCGAATGGACGTTGAACGAGCACGCTGTTGTTATGTTGAATTTGCTATGGCTGTGGGTGTGTGCTTTAGGGTGCAACCCTTTTATTGCCCAATATCGCCAGCTGCTACTCTGTTGTCCCTCGGAAAGGTTCAGTTCAATGTTGCGATGTGTTTCGATCCGATATGCTCTAGTTACTTCCCTTTAAACCCATCGCTAAGCGTTTGTATACTAAATATTCCTCAATGCAAGCATCAAGTTCGGGGATTCTCCAATCCTTCACAAAGAGTGAATACACCTTGCACTTGCAATGATGACAGAATAATGGATTATAGGGAATATATGTAAAGAAAAATAAATATTTGCATTTCTACAAAAATTATGTTAGAAAGTAAGTTTTGTTCACTATTTTCACAACAAATATAAATAATTTTCTTTGAAATTAGCATACTCTCTTTTCAAATATAATAAAGATTTGAAAATGCGTTTTGAACGATATGTCGGAGTTTCTTCTTCGTATTTATATTTCTTTAAAACTACTGCTATCATATTAATATCAAGTATTCATTACGTCATGAAAAGTATGACTCAATGTGACTAGAAGAGTGGAAAAGCAGCAAACGAGGATAAAATGCATTTATCCGCCCCTGCACCGACTCCACTTACAAGCTCCTTTTATATTTACGATGTCGCATAAAATAAAAATAACATAGCCAAGCTAGCTAGCTCAAAGAAAAGCGACGCCGTCGTCGCCAACTGAATAAACTACATTTTCACGTACAAAAGAATGCACAAGAAGTACAAGAAGAAGGAATCAAGTTAACAGACATATATTGTATACAAGACGAGCGAAGGAACGCAAGCCACCTGTTTTCATTTCAGATATTTCGCTGTTTTTTCCTTCTTATAGCTTTTATATCGAAGAAATATAATAAAAATGTACATAAACTTTTCAAATTTAATCAAAAAATATTTATATTAAAGTTGTACACTCGTCTATTCAAAGATTAAAAAAAATAAACTATTAACGTATAAAATAATTTCATAATTATTCCTTGCAATAAAACCTGTTTGTTCAAATGTATAAAGTTAAAATGCAGCGATTGTTGTTTTCCACTTGCATAAAAGTTTTAATTATGTTTGAAAAAGTTCGACAAGAAAAGCAAACGAAGAAGGACCAAAGAAAAATAATTTAAGTTGTATAAAAGTTCCCACACAAAGCTATTTCAAAAGCAGGAAAAGTTTAAGCTAAGAAAACTCCTAGAAAGTAATTTATAGTCGTTTTAATTAAACCGCATGGCAAATCCGACCGCAACCTATCCCTATATAAGCGGCACTTAATTGACGCATGAGCAAAAGGGCTGCGCTCCCTTCTTTGCGCGCGCAACCCGACGCAGAAAGTTTGCGCGCGAAAAACTTTGCGAATGAATTATCGGGTGTGCTGAAACTTCGTCTGGTGTAGGAGAGTTTATACAGTTTATTCGGCATCTCGGCAAGTTTCCTTTTCGGGAAACTTTTCTCCGCCGGGTCCCGGAAACCAAGGCAGAAGTGCGAAAACTTGGCGAGACGAGATCTTGGAGAAGTTTCCGAAACAACGGCGCGCGAGCGAGCGCAAGATCGGCGCTAAACTTTGACGTCGACGTAACTGTTAAACTTTTCCTGCCATATTCTTTCTCTATTACCAACTTTGCAACTCGCGAACACTCGCAATAAATAGTTGGACGTTTACGAATAAGTTGAGAGTGAATTGAGGCTCTGTGCGATAAAGAGCGAAAAGCAAACTTCCAGTTAAGCAAGTAAAGTAAAAGTCGAATTTTCAGACGAACTGGATGTGACAAAAGGACAATGTATGACGTAGCGTGCTAGATAGCAGAGATCTATAGATAAAACTAGAGACACATAATGGGATAAGCTAGAAGCTGGATGATCCGCACAAAGTTTTAATAGTTTTCCGCCCGATAAGTTTACTCGCTTGCTCGATTCTTAATAGAGTTCAAGTCGATGTAGCTAGGACTTGAACGTGATGTTAAAGTTTCAAATAGTTTTACTTAAAAAAATTTCATACGATAATAAACATTCCGAAATTATTAAATTTTTGTATGATCAAATTACAAAATAAAAGTGAATGAACAAGTCGTAATAATAGCAATCATACCCATTGAAGTTGAAGCAATTTCATTGCTATTTCCATGTAAATTCACGCAGCGTGCGCATAAAGCGTCGTCGTTTCTTCATGACTTCTTCCTCTAACAGTAAATTTACTCGCACGCGAAATGCAAAGCGCGCTTGATGCGCGCGAAATGACTAACAGCGAAATAGAAATCTCTGCATCTGTATGTGTGTGCGCGTCTTATTAAAGCAAAACGCGCCCATAAAGTTAAACCGGCGTCGCCACTTCTTGCTTCGGCGAACAAGTCTACAAGTCTTGGGTTATTATTAAAGCTGAACCATCATTTCGTTCCGTATTTTCAAGATCCACACCAGCGTTTAACTATAGTGGTAGGTATACAACCGATGTGCGTGTGCTGGTAATATGTAATGGTAATGCAACGCGACTTAGAAAGTCTCTCAAGATGCGAGGCGCAGCAACATCCTGCGGCCATGTTTTACTGCTGCCTACCACAAGTACAAGTAAGAAGAAACGAAGTAAGAAGTTGAAGTACATCTTCTTTCTTTTCGTTCATGTGAGTGTCTTGACGTTGGGAGCTTTGGACTTTATTATATCCAACACATTTAGCCTCCAGCAGGAGATAACTTTATGCAAGCGGCTGGAGCCGTTGGGCACATTGGCGTAACATGGACATGTTATTACTAGAAGAGTTTAACATTACTGACACTGGTATACCAGTAAAAGTTGTGTGTATCGTTGTAAAGTCGCCAGGCGTCTGGTTGTATCTAAGATCCAGTCTGAGATGTTTAATCCGCGTCTGTGTCCTGCCCTGATGCAGACGCCAGTTAGGCAGTGCGTGTAATGTGAATGTGAAATAAAAGGATTTAATTTAGCGCCGCAGGTTGATGACCTTTCTTTCAAACCAATTACTTAAATTTACAATCTGCTTACAAATTACCTACAAACCTTTCTTTTGAATTTCATAATTATTTATTTTTTGTTACAAAAATAACTCGAGAAGAAGAAGAAAACAGGAAGGATAAAATTAAATCTGTGGGTATATTTAATAGCAGCATTATCCATCAGAGGATTTTTTTGTGAAATTAATGTCAAATCGTAAAAAATCAATAAAAAGACAAAAAAGACGTAAGATAAATTGAAATCGTAAACTTTCACTCGGTATAATTCAGTCACACGGTAGGCGCAATTTAATGTGCTTTTAAGTGCGCGTTTTCTCGCATTGCACTCTCGCAAGTGTCGCAAAAAACCCCATGGCAATTGAATAACATGCAGCGAGTTTTATGCACTTGGTCAAAGAAGTGACGAAGAAGTTGCAATACTTACAAATGCAATTGCAATGCAACCAAGGCGGAAATCTTCAATGAAATGATTAAAGTGAACGGTCGCACGTCGCATGGCAAATGCATTATATCATAGCCAATGCAAACCTAATAAGATTTTCTATAAAAGCGCATGTAAAGTGCAATTGTTTGTTGTCTTCTTTATTCTCAGAAAATTAATCTTACAGATTGTCAATCTGTAAGCCCCAGAACCACCAAGAACTTTGTACGTCATACTAGATAGAATTTTAATATTGTAAATGTGGAATTTAATTTGATTTCGGAAATCTTCAAAGTTTTGAGAAAATGTGGAAGAGCACAATACCACGGATCGTAATCGTTTGAAATAATAACAAATGTCACTATCATGCGGCACAAAATGAGAAATTCCAAATTTAGAATTTCAACATAATAAAGATTTTGACATAATAAAAATGTTGAAATTACATTTCACATTTGATAACTTACCGTTTGTTGAAGATGTTGTTGTTGAGCCTGTAGCACAGTAGATCGCGAGCGACGAGATGTAATGCCAACATTTTCACCCCGCATTATTGACTCGACAACTAGAAATAAACATTTATTTTAATTAATTAAAAATTTAATGAGAATACTAAAATAATAAATTTGTAATATATGTAAGCAACATATATATATATATATATTTTTTGTACTTTATATCCTTTTTATTGTATTTATATTTACTTTTATAAAGAAATCGGAGTTAGAGCAAATACGAGCACGAAGTATTACGAAGTTTGCAAAAGTCAGATTTTATTACGCTTATAAAAATACTCACGTTTACGAGAATAATAAAACCGAGCCGTAGAACGGTCGAATGTAAAATATAAAATTTCAAAGATGTATGCGATTAAACGACTTGAATCATTAAGCTCAAGCTCAGACCGCACACGCTCCAATTACAGTTTCATTGGAATTACTCGAGATTTATATGTTTTTCATTGCTTTCGTTTCCTCTGGCCGCCTTAAGCTGTTTTTGCAATTTTAACAATTAAACCCTTATTTTATTAAAATCCTTTTAACCTCAAAATTCTTGTAATAAACACAGGCAAATTCGAATCAGGAAACGTCGAACAAAACTATTTTTTTTTTTTTTTTTTTTTTTTTTGGGGTGTTAGTATTGTGTATTTAACGCATCAACTACTATGGTTATTAGCGCCGAAACCTTACTACTGATATGTATAATTGCAGATATACATATCATATATTGAGTAAAGTTGCAATTTATTCTCCCGGGCTCT
>JARJDS010022363.1:0-123311 GCA_030264155.1 Atheta pasadenae | reverse complement strand
ATCTTTAAATTATCTAGAATCTAATGTGAAGATAGCACTTATTTATTTTAATTTTGTAGCAGGTTTTGGATGCATTAAACTTTAATGAACACGGTTAAGTCATTGGAAATATATAATTTTTTAAAAATAGAGGTAGAAAATTGAAATTTTCAGAATATTGTCTTTTAAGTACTTAAAATCTATTGTAAAAATTTGAAGTTTTTATTTTAATTTTGTAGCAGTCTTTGGGCGCTTTAAACTTTAATGAACATTGTTAATGGTTATAGGAACAATATTTTTTTCAAAATAGGGGTAGAACTTTGAAATTTTAGGGATAATATCTTTAGACTACTAAAAATTTAATATGAAGATATCAATTTGCTATTTTAATTTTTTGGATGTTATTTGACACTTTAAACTTTAATGAACACGGTTAAGTCATTGGTAATATATAATTTTTTAAAAATAGGAGTAGAAAGTTGAAATTTTCAGAATAATGTCTTCCAAGTACTTAAAATCTATTGTAAAAATTTGAAGGTTTTATTTTAATTTCGTAGCAGTCTTTGGGCGCTTTAAACTTTAATGAACATGGTTAATGGTTATAGGAACAATATTTTTTTCAAAATAGGGGTAGAACTTTGAAATTTTAGGGATAATATCTTTAGACTACTAAAAATTTAATATGAAGATATCAATTTGCTGTTTTAATTTTTTGGATGTTATTTGACACTTTAAACTTTAATGAACATGCTAGTTTCTGTTATCAATATAATTGGTACCTTAACACCTTAATATGAATATACATACTAAAAGGTTTTGCTTTGAAAGCATTGAAACCTTCTGAAGCTGTTGAATTTAATAAACCTACCAAAGCTTATATAAAGACCCTTGTGAACTTTTGACTTTTATTGAAATCTAAGTGAAGCATCCACGAGCAATTGACGTCTTTGGCTTTGAGAGAACGTTAAAAGCAAGCCTCAAAGTATTCCCTATAGTTATGTATCGTTTAAAGTCTGTATATCACTAGTTCCTGACTTTATCTGCAAAGCATTGGCACTACATTTATATACATATTACATAAGATCTTACAACTTGCTACTTTATACCAAAGCAAAAGGAGTTTTGAGTCTCAAGTCTCCAGTCTAGTCACTCGTAGACTCTAGGGATTTTTTGAATTACATCTAAGACTAACAGTAAACGTAAGTAACTTCAAAATAGATACTCCTAGATACCAACTTCTAAAACAGAACGTTAATGTCTTTTGTTCACTATCAAACCTAAAGTGCTTTCAACGCGTTATAAAATTCATAGAATACCTATATCATACATTTTTATTTTTAACTTGAATTTTTTTTTACAAAAGATAGTATTCATTTTATTGTATCTGTTCTACTTTTAAGCGTATAGGGTTCAGTCGAGCGTGATAAATAAAATTATTCATTCATTACTACGACCCGTGTGTGTCTACAATCGCTAACGGCATTCATGCATTTGTTTAGGAGCACAATGTTATTGTACGATACGGGACTGTTCACTTTCTTCACAAATGAGTAAGTTTTATTGAAATAATTCGCATACTTGATCATATAGTGTGGACGCACGTGCTCACCAGCACGAATTGCATACTCTAATGGGTATGATGACTGGTAATTAACATTTTAACCTCAAATAATGTTAATATTATATTTTTATATTATTTTACTAAATAAAACACAAATAAAATACTATACACAAATTAAAATTAAAAAAATCTTAATTTTGGCGCAATTTTTCAAAAATTTCCACTTTTTGAGGTGTCCAAACAAGGGTAAATATTAAAATAAAAAAATTTTGTCTTCAGATTAGATTCTAAAGGGTTTAAAGATCTTATTCTGAAAATTTCAACTTTGTAACTTGATTTTGAAAAATGAAGATTTTTTCATCATCAGTTTCTGTATTTTTTAGTTTTTTGAGTGTTTTAGGTACAAATCAGTAATTTTATGGTGTTTTTAAAGAATGAGTTGGTAGTATATTTGACAAGATATTATTATTGATTACTAAAAGTCTAAGACACGATTAAATTGTGTAGAAAATAGGGTTAATTCATCCAAAGTAACAAGATTAAAATCCAAATGCCAGCAAATACCAGCGAATACCAGCATACAACACAGTAAATTTTGTTATCCGTTATCGTTTTCAGCTTATCTGTGTTCTGTTTTCGTCTCTGCGCCCTGCCAACCAACCAATCCAAGACGATCGACATTAAGGGGTGCTCTTCCCACGTACTCACATTTACGTCACATACGATATCACAAACAATTCTATTGGAACAGAAAATCATACAATCAGAATCAATGAATATTGGACACATTGTAATATAACAAAATTCCAATAATCCTAATAACCATGATTGAGGTTATGATAACACACCTAACCTTCAAAACCTCCATAATCTATAATTTTTTAAAACTTTTATGAAATTAGTAAAAGTTAAGAAGTTTTTTTGTTTGGGTCTAGTATGGTTGGAGTTGGTTTTGAGTAGGTTTAAGAAAAGGATTCGAAAGGTTTCAATAGGTTTGATCAGGTATAAAAGGAAGAAGCAGGTAAATTTCGTGTGAATTGCAAATTTAGGGTACTAGTACTAGTGGTGCTAGTACATGCTCCCCAAAGCGACAAAAGCCGGTATACGAGATCGGGGGTTGGAGGTGGTAAAGATGTGGAAGTAAAGCCTATGCGAACTAAACCTGGTGGTGGTACATAACGTGGGGTGGTTGTTATTGATCGATACGCAGGGCCACGTCGCGGCCAACTCGCGCGTTGAGCCTGCGCAGGTCAGTAGTGCGCAACTTTGCGCCGTCGCCGCCGTCGCCTACGCCGCCCCACAGTACAGAGACATTTCACACACATTACCTTTTTGACCTGCTATACGAACATAACCAACAAAAATATTCAAAAAAAAACTTTTCGTCCGAAATGTTTTTAAATGAATAATTTAAAAAGAAAAAAACTTTTTTAATAAATAAAATAAATTTCTTTTATATTTAAATATTATTTTATTTTTTACAGTCAGTATTGTGTCATGTATTAAAACATATCCCGGAAGTATGTGTTATGAATATTTATTTAGTTATTAAACAGCGTTAGTCAAAGAATTAAACCCAGAAATTAAATTCCTATAAGTTTTATTTGTTATATTTAATTTTAATCAATAAAAAAATAAAGAATATAAATAATTAATTGTTCAGGTCGTTACGTTGGTAGCTATTGAAACTGATGAAACCCCAGATCCTATAAATGTACGTTAATTATTCACGTTCGGAGTGAATTAATTGAAATTAATTGAATCACTAAGGTTTGCTCTACAGTTGAAGTGTTAGAGCGTCGAGGTGTCGATGTCAAATAAGGACTATTTGGATATATATCAGGTTTAAGGTGGTAATAATTAACTAAATGCCAAACCCTATTTCAACCACCCTTAAACCCTTAACTTAAATAAATAAATATTACCAAATCAAAATTTAATCCTTAAAACTTTGGTTATGTTGCACTTAAGTATATAAGGTTTAAGGTTATGTCACCGTGTATATTGTGCTGCGGACATTAAATTAGGGTGTAGGAAACCAGAATTGTGAATTCCACCCCCCAAAACTAAAGAAACTTGCGGGTAAAGTAAGGAAACCGACCAAAAACGAAGTAAAAGTAGACGAAGTTGAAGTAAAGGAGTCCAGGAGACTTTTATCGATTTAACTATTTTCTTCCTAGCCTCCTAGCCAGCCAGTCTCGAAGTCTTGGCTAGGCGAGGGTACTAAACACGCGATGTAATGTTAAATGTGTTGTAACCTATGAATTGTCGCGTTGTCAAATTTTTTGATAAAAAAATTAAAAAAAGAAAAAAGTCGTTGTTTTGATTGGAAATTTTAAGGTTGATTGGGTTAAAATTTAAATTAAAGCTCTGGGAATTAAAAAAATCTTAATGTTCGTCATCCAAACTCAATTCAAAGTCAATTTGGACTCTCCGGCTACGAATTTGGATTGAGATTCGTCGTCGAGTTGAAATTCGGATTCGCTCGTTTCGCAATTCAATTCAATTCCCATCCAATCGGGGAATTGTATAAATAGACTGTGTGTTCATTTCGGTGTTGAGGGTATTTTGTGAATTTGGGTTGATTGGAAAAGGTTCTGCTATTCTTCGTCCAATAATTCGCGTCAATACCAATACAGCGCTTTTGAACAGTAATATATGACTATTTATTCACGCTTGTTTTACTAGTCTATTCTAGACGACTATAAAAGTTTAACGACACTCACAAAACTCACCCCTGTTTACTGTTTACGTAATAAACGCCAATATTAACAAACATTGACTTAGCATTTGTAAAATTTATTGTTCTAATTTAACAATAATCAATTTTTAAATCGAAAAATTAAAATCTACATTAAAAAATATACTCAAAACATTTTTTAATTTTTAAATCGGACTATTAGTTTAGGAGATAATTGAGTTTAAAGATTTTATACTTTACGCAAAAGCGCCATCTACGCGTTATATACGTCACAGTAATCGTTAGTGAGGTTAGAATTAAAGACAAAAACTTTAAACCTTTATATTTCGTAAAGTAATTGAGATAATTAAAAAATTAAAAAACAAAAAGCCGCATTATGATTATTATTATAATTATCACTCATGGTATTTAAATAATGATGATTATTTTGCCCCAAGGGTTGAATTATTGTGTTTAATATTCAAAAATTGTTGTTTTTTCGTGCTTTGTAGAGTAATCCGCATTTGAGCACGTTTTGCTTGTTGACGAAGCATTAAATTTCATGGCGCGTGGTGAGATGACACGACAAGGGGGTGCAGAATGTGCACTGGCACATTTACCAACCCCTTTCAGTCACACAATGAAGATATAAAGTATTATGTGTCATGTTTTAGATGTTATAACAATACAAACAAAGCATAAACTAAACACGTAATCATTTTATTTAAAATTATTTATAAATCAACCCTTAACTAGAAAAAAACTACCCTTAAAATAGAAATAGGATATAATAATTTATAGGGTGTTTTGGGATTGGATGTTTCCTAAATCAAACTCACAAACCTCAATTTGTCATTTTTCATCTCAAGAGTTGTGTAATGGCGGATAGGGTAGCAATTCGTTATTATCGCGCATTGTAGCGTTCCAAGCCGAAACGAATGTCCTTTCATTGAGTCAAGTGCTCAGACTAATGAGCAGCATATGTCGAATCTCGACAAATTCAGAAAAAATTACAAAGAAATCAACAAATTACAAAAAAAATGTTTGTGATCAAATAAATCACCCTTATAATAAAATCTAAGGGTTGTACTTATGTAGTTAAATAGTTATGGTATTAATTAATACATTAGTTTTTTTTTGGTGGAAATCTACCAATTAGGAGCTGAGATATTTAAAAATTTAAAAATTTTGAGGTTATGTACAATTGAAATAGTGACGTAAGAGTTAAAAATTTTAACTTAAAACATTAATATCTCAAAAACTACTCATCCGAATTTAAAAATAAAAATTGTAAATTAAAGCTAAGAAATTAAATTATTTTTTAATATTTTTTATAATTATTATTATAAACAATTATTGTATTTATTAAATTACCTTTAGCAACACGCCGCAAAATAATCTCCTTGTGCTCTGGGGAGTGCGGTTCGCCGATGACGATGAGCAGATAGCAGCCGGTCAGAGGACTCGGGGGCGGCGGTCCACCGCCGCCACCGTCCGATATACCATTCACACCCTCCATTCAGTCGCTTTGTTATAATAGTTCCAAACCCTGTATTCACCGATTGTTTAAAAATGTTTATTACGAATGAAATAAATAAAGAGTTAATAAATTAAATCGCGAGTCAATTAATAAATAAATAAATAGCGACAACACTAGTAATGTTTTTTCAGATACAAATAAATCAGTTTTTTGTATAAATAAATTTTAGTTCGTTAATTAAATTAATTAATCAAATCAGTAATTAATTGGAATTCTTTTTCTTAGTTTTGTTGCCCGCGCCGATGAGTCCGGAACGCACCGGAGGATCGACGACTCGCGAATGCCGGTCGTGCGCACCACACGGCGGCAGCTATGCAGCAGCGACGCAGCAAACCTGCCACCCCCACCAATATTCTGCTGCTTTGGAGTCGAAACCAGAGTCAGCCGGAATTCTAGGCGAGCACTACACCCTCATAGGCGCCGGTTCGACGTCGACGCCATGCTTGAAATCAGCTGTGGAACTAAAATTATCGAATTTTCCATTAAATTTTAACAAAATCAACCCCCAAATTAAAAAGCAAACAAAACTTAAAATTCTACTTAAATTTATTTTTAGATTAAAATTTTTATGTAAAAAATTATTTAGATATCTAAAAAACTACCCCTTTAAAAACCACCCTTAAATGCTACCCTTAAAATTTTTCTTTAAAAAAATTAACAACGCTACTCAATTTTTTTTAAATTTATTTATAGACTACTATACTATACTATCCAATTTCCACCCCTAAATAATTAAAATTCTTACGTTTGATTAGAACAGAAAATAGATGATGTTCATTGCTTTCGTCGTGAAATGTGAAGCAATAAAGCCGGCGTTCTTCCGCATGGTGAGAATAAATGCCATTGAAATATCGAGCTGTGGCAAATGCAATGCGTGCAGTTCGCTAGTCAGCACGCGTGCGCCATGTTTGTCCGCCATTAAAAAAAATCTACCTTCCTTCTAGCCAATTCTAGCGCACTATCTCCATCAATGCTAATTGCAGAGTGAGAGCATGATTTTATTACGTTTTATTACATTTTATTCGAGTCATCCACATTCACTAAAGCGTTTGCGGCTCGTTAATTGCCAATTAAAACCGACCCTTCTTTATGAAGCATTATACACGCCGATAAAACTCAATTATTTCATTATTCAACTGGAAACAATTAATTGCTAATGTGTTTAACGCCAAAATAATAATTTAATGTTAAAAACTTACAAACCCATATCATAAACTGACTAAAAGTTAAAAAATAAATATAACAAATAACTGTAGACTACAATTGTGCTTTAATGTATGTGAAGTTGCCTACGTTAAACCATGAAATAGAATAATATATAGAGAATATACAGAATTTGTTGTGATCAGTTGTGGTTTTGTTTATATTTTGACGTTTTCTAAAAAACTGGTAGGTTGTATGGAAAAAAGTCACTAAGATAATTTGTTTAATAATAAATTATCTACAACTTTTGTTATAAACATTTTTTGATATTTTTATTACAAACTATTGATATTTGCTGTTAAAGTTAAAAGAAGTAATTGTAGTGAATGTGAGTAAAGTTGCCTAGGTTAGAATCATGAAACAACTTTATTGATCCGTCCTTTCTTTCCACTTCCCTTTTCCACGAGACTAAACCTGTTCCACATCGTAGCAACGCCTCTATCACACCACCAACGGATCTGCCTTCCTTTGCTATATCAAAACAAATAAAACCTAACGTTTCTAAAGTTACCTCCTACATTATTTGCTCTCCTAATAGAAATGGGGAAGATGGTGCGCGAGTGCCGCGTGTTCTCGCCGCCTCGACTTCTTCGCCACGCAGCCTCCGCATCTTGTGACGAGGACCAACAGCCAAGCAGCACGTTGGTCCTCCATTCAACAGATACAAAGCAGACCAAAGCCATCTAAAGCTAGGCTGTACTTGTACATGTACATGCATAGTATAGTAATGTGTTAGTTAGGTATCGTAATGCATTCAGTGAGGAAAGAAAAACACCAGTCACCAAACCAACCAAACCACTCACCAATGGCCTGGTGTTGTCCGTTCGATACTCAGCATTCGATACGATGGTGCCCGATGGCTTGCATAAACACCTGTCAGCCGTCTATCATTCGTGGCACTGCGACGTCACAATCCCGCATTTTGTATCAGGCGAGCAGAGCAACGAGGAGGTAAAGGCAGCAGAACATGTTCGATTCAACCAGCTCTACCACTTCCACCTTACTAAGAGTGGAAGTGGTACAAGCAACTCTCATACAAAGCCCCCTACTTTATATATCTATCTAGCTTGTACACACATAATATATACGTTTTTCTTTCTTTATATATCTAGCTAGAGGCGTTAGATGTCTGGGTAGTGCTATTTAACTTACTCTGCTTGTATATATCTGCTTTTCCTCCTCTGTTCAAAACATAGCAATTGTTTGTTATTTTTCCTTGGTTACCAGATTTAATACTAACTATAAACAACTACCAGTCGATTGTTTTATGTTTTGAAGTATCCATACCTTAATTCGGCATATACTTCAACACCAAATAACAAAAAAACAATTGCTATTCAAAATTTTGTTTTATATCTACCAACCTTAGATATCTAGATGTTAAATTGAAAATAAAAAAAAACGAATTTAATAAGTGACGGTTAACAACATAAAAAGAGTTTCACTTTTTTTTATTCCAAACTCTTTTAATGATTAGGAGCACAAACATTATAAGAGGTATTTTGGTGGTAGGCTTAATAAACATTTATTTATTTAAATTATTTTTTATACATTGTATAATTCCACCAATAACATACTTTGATAGTAGTTCAACGTATAATACAAAAACCCTGAATTAAATAAATATATTGAGTTAGAGGATTTTAAAGATTGTAAAAGAGAATAAAGAAGACACGATATAGGTATAATAAGGATGATAGGATGATGATGCAACATTTATGGTTACACATGGTTGCTGAAATGCGAGCACTGTGATCAGGATCACAGAAATGCGTCAAGGCAGATACTTACACAACGAATACAAAACAAATGCTGCCAGCACAAGTTCTACAAACGAAGCAAGCAAGTCCAAGTTGTTGTTTGTATCCCACTCTTTCACGAACGTTCTATAAGTCTATCTTGGTTCCACTTACGTTTATACTGATCCAGTAGAACGGGTTTACAGATTACACACACATAGGAAGTTGTGAAGCATAGCAACCAAGTAGAACTAAGTTTACAGTTACAAATAATTCAAGGTTAAATTAATATATATAAATTGATTTACTTTAAATAATATTTATTTAATTATAACCAGGAATTGAATTATTATAATTCATTATTTTTAAATTCATTTATGTGATTTATTAATGTTTTATTTATTTATTAATTTTTAGGCTACAGACACGTTTTTGTTTAAAGATCTTATAAGGAAAACCAACTAATTTGATTTTATTTTATAGAATTTACATGAAACAGCGCGATTTTCTGGCTTTTTCCACAAAATTTTTATATAACGTATCAGGATACCAGGAGTTGGTAGTGGTAGTGTCTTAGAATGTTCATTCTAACCTTATAGAACATCAATAGACGGCGTTAGAATTGTAGGAAATGTGAGAAATCTTAGAAATATTTGCAATTCAAAATATTATCCGGAATCCTTAAAAAATTTAGTGTTTATTTATATTTCTAGTTAAAGGACATTAATAGTTAGTTAATGACTTATTTTGGTACTTTAAAGATTAATACTTTCTTTAATAATTAATTATTTATAGAACTAGTAAAACAAATATAGATAATCATCATTAATCATTTTTTTGGTTGTTGTGCTTTTAAATCACAAAGGTTTTGACTTGTCTACTCACATCAGAATACTGAATAAGTTCAGAGTGTGTCTGATGTAGAGTTGTGCACTGTAGTAGACTGTAGTGTAGTGAACCTCCCCGATATCATGCGTCCCTAATCGTTTGAGACATTCATTTGCATATAGGGATTTTAAATCGACCATCACCCAACAACGCTGATTGCTCCGCTCCAAGCAGCAATCTCACTCTCCTGTACACTGAACCTGAGGTTCGTACTAAAATCATTATTTTGCTTGTAGGAATATAAATAGAGGTTATCTATATTTAGTCCACATGTACAAACCTTTACAGTACATCTTATAATTCAATAAAAACAACAGAACAACTAATATGTTTATTTAGTTTTGTTTTTTGTTTGTTTTTGTTTTTAGTGTTATATATAGTTCTGGATATAAAGAAGATGTTCGATTGTTTTGACTTGACTTGTTTCAGTTTATATGCAAAATGTAAAGAATGGGTGTGTTGTAGAATGTGTTTAACTCCAATAAAAAAAGAAAGACATACACATGGGAAATCAGGGGAACTGTTTGCATCAGTTTACACGTCTTTGCAAGTCCCCCAAGTGACGGGGCAGCAGAAGTTGTGCGTACTATTTCTCCATCCTGCATACAGGCCTTATACAAGTCCGATTACAAGTACTGTACAAATGTTTCAAATGTTTGTGTGGAGTTTTATTGAGTTAGTGAGTTTCCACTCATATTGGTAGTCTAGGTGTTAATAGGAGGTCTTTAAATTCTTAAAAACTGTTTGCTCCTCTTGCTCCTGATCCGTTCTTTCATATAAATAATTTTTATTTAAGTATTTACGTAATTTCAGTTTTTCATGCTTGTATTTTGTTTTTGTATATTTCATTGCTGTTGAAACTCTTCCTGCAACTCCTACTACTCCCACTTACTGTTTGTATCGCAGACACGATCGTTACTGGTTCTGCTTCACTCTACTGAAAGCTCTTCTTCCTCTTGCATTGCCATTGCAGCAGAATCTGGTTTACTGGTTTACTCCTGTTATACGCCTGCTGTGCTCACGACCAGATCGGTTGGAATGTTCTGCTTTCGATTCTGATGTGATCCTACTACGTAAAAGTCCACAAAGGCGGTCCTGGGGGTTGGCTGATTTGTGTTGGCCCTACCCAAAACGCACACCCTGCGGGAGATGTAACTCAACGTAACTGCTACAATCATCTAGCAACTACGCAACCCAAAATACATTCATTTTTGTTATTTTAATCTTTTTAACTCAAATAAACAAGAAAACAAAAAAACAAAACCATAAACAATATTTACGCTTGAATTATTTCATTTTATTCATTTTGTTCGGTTATTACCAATTTTTTGTTTGTTTGTGTTTTTATGACGTAAAAAAGCACTAAATATAAAAGAGAAATAAAGACACGGTCGAGTGACCCAATGAATATAAAACCTCGTTACGTAATAGACATTGGATATGATACGCTGATCGAATCGCAATTCGTAATTACAATTACGGCGCACTGATTGTAATTGTAATTAACGATTTTGCTGCAGTACGCAGAAAGCGTAAGAAACAGTAAAATGCAAAATGGAAAAAATGTCTACACTTTGCACAATTTCAATAAAACAAAAGAAAACAACTAAATGTAATAAAAACAAAAACGTAACTAACCAACGGAAAAAACAATAATTCTACTTTTTTTTCATAAACATAATAATAAATTTGAAAGTTTTTAATATTTTAGAAATTTTAATTTATTTATTTATTAATTATTTTTATTGTAACAATTAAAACCAAACATGGTGATGGTTTAAAGTAAAAATAAACGAAAACCATAAACATTCATTAAAAATTATTAGTGCAAAACAACATTTATTTTAGATATATGTAACACGCTTTGTTAATTTTTTTGATTTTAACATTCAAAGCTTAAAAATTAAAATTAAAATAGAAATTTACTAAAAATTTATTAAATTGTTGAAAAAGATAACAATCCGATTTTATAAAATTAATTTCCATCCATGGGGAGCTGAGATATTTAAGTTTAAAGTTTAGTGTTTGACGTTGTTGACGTGAATTTTCTCCAGTAGGTGGCGACGTTGTCTTACGCGTGCGCAGTCACACCAAAACTTTAAACTTAAATATCTCATAAGATTATCGATCGATTTTTGTGAATAAAAAACTAAAATTATTTCTGTTATTATTTTAATATTTCTACATAATGTGTGTTTGGTATACAAATAAAGTTACCATGGTGATATGACTCATGACTCATAACATTTGTAGTTATTTGCAAAAAAATCGAAGTCTACACAACTACAACGCAAGCTGTTTACTTGTTTTACCTATTTTACTATTCTAGTCATGTATCTGTGTTGGTAATTCTCGATAGAAACCGAACAAAGTGTACGAAGCAAAACAAGCACGTGATGTGATGCGCATCGAACGCTATTTACCTCTCCATACTCCATGCTGCCAGTAATTTCCCCAAGTATTTCTCTCCCCCCACTGTGAAAATTCCACATAACCACATTATTCAGTTACTCACTCACTACCGCTATAACCTATAACACCATAAACGCCATGACAATCAAGTAGGAATGAAACAGTGAACACGATATGAGTGAGACGACGGTTTGTACCCACCGAACAAGTTTTTATTTCACTTGGTTTGCCTTATTCGTTGTTCGTATCGCGGTTGGCGTTCAGTCTGAACTATGCGGCGGCGTTGCACACACGCGCGCTACTAAAACTTAGAGGTCGCGACAGCGCGTATTTTCGCGATTGAAGACGCGCGGGACTAAAGTGCGAGCAAATATTATTATTGGACGTACGTGATATTACGTTGTTGTTGTTATTCTTATTCTGCATTTTATTTGTTGCGAACGTGAATGCACGCGCGTTTTAACGATTAACAAGCGCGTGCATCGTGACGGGTCTTTGTTGTTATTGTTTCGAGTTTAAAGTTTTTGTTTTAATTTATTGGTGATTAATTATTGGAATACAAAGCATATTAATTTAATTGTTTAATTAAATTGTGGTGAGTTATAAAAATTATTTATGTAAATAAATGTTGTTAGAAAACAAAAGAGGATTAAACCTACAAATTTTTCTGTTTTTTAAATTAAAATCCGTTCATTAGAAGCTGAGATATTTAATTTTAATTTTTCTTATGACAGCGCATGCGTAAGACAACGTCGCCACCTACTGGAGAAAATTCACGTCAACAACGTCAAACACCAAACTTTAAACCTGAATATCTCTTAAACTAATCAACCGATTTTAAAAAGGAAAAAACGTAAAATTAACTAAAAAACAGATATGTTAGAATAAATAAATTTACTATCATTATTCTTAATTAAAATCACCAAAAAAAATCTTCAAAAAAACGTAAATAAAAAAAATTCAAAAAAGCAAATAAATTCAAGGCTCGGTTATTGTACTTAAATGTCCTTTAAACGTAGTTTCAACTTGGTTTAACTTTAAATCACGTACGTTAAGTAACAAAACACATAATACCTAACTCACACACGTTTTTTTATCGAATGGTGAATCAATTTATGTGAAGGTCTACATAAAACCCAACTGAATTCTAAATTCTATTAATTCACACAAAGCCTTGATATGATGCATTTTTTGGGATTCAAGGTTAAATTAAACAAAACACTTACAAAATAAATGAGTACCATATAGAGTAATAAAACAAACAAATGCAAAACAAAAAGCTGTGATGATACTTTTATTCGTAAAAACAAAACACAAATTTCTCTTTACATTTAATGTTAACGACTTTGATAAACATTAAATATATTTGTCATTAAACGGTAAACTCAACGTTTTGTTGCTAAAATAGTTTCACAACTTTGCTACTAACAGTGGTCATTAGAAAAGCTATGTAAATAAAAAAAGTAAAATCTTCAGTAAAAAGACTTAAGTCATAAGATCAGATATATCAAAGTAAGCGTAAACGAAAATGAAAATATAAGTTTCTTAATGCAAAAAGCAAAACGCTGTAAAGGGAAAGTTGCAATATGCAATGTGGTCAAGAAAGATTCAAGACTTAAGTTAAGTCTAAAGCTTAGTCATGAGTATGACTCAATGATTTCAAACGTTTCCAACGAAGACTAAGACTTAAGTCAGGTATAAAGTCAGGTAAATGTTAGGTTAAAATTTAAACTCGTTAAATATCTAGATTTTATATTCCATCTAAACTTAAGTTAAGTGCAGTTTACTTAAAATTTTATAACTTTTGTTATTTAAAGCTTGGAACATTTTGTAACTGATTTAAGTAATGTTATTTTGTTATTTCTACTTGCAATTTATTACTATTTATTAGTATTTGTTACTATTTGTTACCACTTACTCCATTCTATTTATATTTCTAATTCTTAAGTCGATTGCCAACGCTTTGTTAAAGTTTTGTAGGCGTTCTAAGTAACATTCTATTCGTTGTTGAGTTGTTGTTGTTGATTGCGATGTTATTGGTCAAGAAACTATGACTTAAGTCATTTGGTCAATCACAATCAAAATCCTAAACGCAGAAAAGAATTGAATCATGAAATTTTTATTGAACTTACTTTCTGAGTAAGACTTGAATCAGTTTGCAAACTGTTGTTGGTGATTTGGTTAGGAATGTAAATATTTTGTAAGATATAAGCAATAGGTTGTAAGAAGGTAAGGACTTAAGAATTCCGATGGCATTTAGATATTGTTGGGATAGTATTGGTATTAGAGAGGCCAGTGGCCTCGTCACGACTTTATCCTTTGAGGTTTTTAGTCTTTGAGTTATTTTCAGCTATTAACTTGGTCGGTAAGTTAAGTTACACTGTCGTTATTATGTTGCTGAGCACGCGATCGCGATCACTGTGCAGATTTTGTTTTACTTTTGGTTTTGCTTTTACGTTTTACGTTCATTACCTTTATTTTTTTCTATTCTTAGTTTAGTGAGTTGAGTAAAAAAATAAAAATTACCTTGTAACTATAATAACTTATAATGACTCAAAGATATCTTAAAAAAAATATTTTTTACTTAAATTTTTATTTTTATTATTTTTAATAATAATATTTAATTAATTTACTTAATTTACAATTACAAAATATTTAAAAATATAACGTTCAGTTTTTGAACCATAAAAATCCGTTGATTAGAACCCGAGATATTTAAGTTTAAAGTTTTTGGTTACAACCGGCAACGTCGTAACTTTCCGAAACACTACCGCCACCTATGAAAGCAACGTTGCCACTCTTATAAACTTTAAACCTAAATATCTCAGCTTCTAATCATTCGATTTAAAAAATAAAAAAAACAAAACGTATTATATTCGTGTATTTTTTACATTTTACAAATTAAATTCTAAAAATATTATTATTAATAACAATAAATAATTTAAAAAAATTAAAAACATTTTAATAGTGATAAGTGACTCAGCTTAATATTGAAGTACTAAAATAAATTTAATTTATACAATTTTTGTTTTTATGCTTTAATGTGATTTAATGTTTACGAAATGAAACGAACGTGATGAGACAAACACGCATGTGACTGACGTAAATATGCGAACAATACACAACCGACGACAGTTTTAAGCGCACAGCAGCCAACAATAAAGCACAATAAAGTGGGCCGTTATCAATTCATTGAAATTTATCAAAAACCCAAACACATTCGGTTACTTAAGTACACTAACTTGTGATTGCTCTTGATAATATTCTACATCTACAAAGTAAAGTACAAATCAAAAGTAAAAACTAAAAATAAATAATTTAATTGTGGTTGAGTCAACGTGTAAATCAATGACTCAAAATTTGACTCACATTTATTCAGTGTTGTTTTTTAATTTTTTGAAGTTGAAGTTTAAGTCATGACTTAAGTCCTGAAATATTCTCAACACGTGTATGTAAATTTTATACGTCTACAGACCAGACATTCCAACAATAAAAATTTGTTTTGTATTTTTAATTTAAGGTGCATGACAATTAAAATTCTTTTCACGTTTTGTTTTGTTTGCACACAATGCAATTAAGTTGTCTTAACTGCGTTAGTATGTTATTACTTAGAACGTGTATACTGTGACACTTTTTTTAATCAAAATTATGAAATACCATCACGTTTTATTTATTTGTTAATTTTTTTGTGACATTAACATTAAATGACATAACATTTACATTACAAAACCATTTTTTTTTGTAATGAGTCATGAGTAATTTTTTAAGTAGTTAAGTTAGGAATATTAATTATTTATTGATTAAACATTCAACAATAAATAATGAATGTAAAAAATGTATAACAAAGCATTGTTTTTGTGTTATCGCTAGTTTTGTTTAACTTTATGTAATTATTGTAATATTATTGTTACGTTTTAAAGTTAAGAGAAGTTATTTTAAACTTTATAAAACATAAATAATTAAAATTTTAGTAGAATCAACGCTTATATTTCAGTTTAAATTGTTATCAAATTTTTTGTTGAAGTAAAAATAATAATTTCACACTTTCTATGAAGTCTCTACGTCAATTAGAAGCTGAGATATTCAAGTTTAAAGTTTTTAGGTAAACTGGCAACGTCGTAAATATCCAGATCACTACCGCCACCTACAACAACTCTGTATTAAAGCAACGTTGCATTTCTTAACGTCAAAAACTTTAAATTTAAATATCTCAGCTTCTAATTATTCAATTTAAATAATAAAAAAACTAAACGCTTTATTTTTGTTTGTATTTTTCACTTTATTTATGAAAATATTTAAATATTATTAAATTAAATAAATAAAATTTAACCTTAATTTTTTTTGCAATCCGGAAATTATCCTTTTTAATTGTGAGGGTTAGTTAGCAACGAATACAAAAATAATTAAACTAAAACACACTAAATAAGGTCAAATATACAAATTAACTTAACTAAAGTCACTGATTGACATTGAAGCTTTTACTGCTACGTTCATTGGAGTTCATTTTAATCGTTTAAAATGTATTTGTATTAAACTATCTAAACTCCCATGTATACAATAAACATTTAGCAGTCCAACACTATTGGTAGACTTTATTTGTTATTCGGTTGTAAATGTTTATGATTAATTCATTTGTATGACTCATACCTCATTATGTATGTGTCAATGTGTTCGATATAGATTACTCGTAGAAATTGTGACCATCGATTTATAGTTGAACTTTTAATGTTCATTTGTATACAGTGGTATAAAATGTGAATGTTGATAAATTATTTAAACGTACAAGTGGAGGTTATTATTCAAATATTTATGAACATAAGAAAAAATTGTGATTTCTAGGTATGTTTTTGTTGTTTATAATAAATTTAATGTGGCTTATAATGGTTTTTCCAAGTATTGTACATAACTTATGCATTATGCATAATTTGTTGAATAAATTTTTTAATATTTTGCGGTTTAGACTTACAAAGAATTGTTTGTTAAATGTTTTAAACATTAACACGTTTATTAATTTTTTATCGGTACAATAGTTATGAGTTTATGAATAATTTAAATAAACGTTGTAAGGGTACATGTTAATTATTTATTATTGCTTTTATTGATTTTAAGAAAAATAATAAACAATATTAAATTGTTTTTTTGTTTGGTTTAGATCGATCAATTTGAACCTGAGATATTTAAGTTTAAAGTTTTTGGTGTATATGGCAACGTCGTAAAATTACGGAGCACTAGCGCCACCTAGTCAATCCCTACGTTAAAGCAACGTTGCATTTTGTGTTAGTAAAACTTTAAACTTAAATATCTCAGCTTCTAATTGTTCGATTTTAAAAATAAAAACATTAAAATTTAAGTTATAAAGTAAACAATTTAAATTATATAGGTTACAATGTCTCTAGGTTAATAAAATATCAAAATAAATCTGTGATAAATAAATTGGTGATGATCATGACACAAATCTAAAATTGAAGTTCGTATTTACACAATCTATGTTATTACTATTTATTTCAGGTAAAATTTATGTCGAACTAACCAAGAGGAGATAAGATAATAAAACACGATAATGATAACGCATTGAGTAAACAAACGAATGTCACCGTTTCATAGACATGCGTTTTGTACGACCGATAAAACAATGTCATTGAAAATGACAAATAGTTAAAGTTTAAGTTTAAGTAGCTCCACAACTACTACAATAGTAATTAATTCATTTCCGCATTGTAACATTCCAACATTTACAATTAAAAATTCAACGAAAGTTTAAAGTGAAATTTGTCGTCGTTTGTTTTACGAAACTTTTAGTTTTTTGTTGTTTTTGCTTACGTTGTTTGTGCGTTGACATTTTAATATATTTGTAATGTTCATTTGAACACTTGAGTACTCACACAAAATGAAGAGAAACACGGATGTTGAAAATGTAACAAATGTAGAACAAATTTAATTTTTGCTTTCCGTATCAACTAGCCACGTTTACGTGCAGTGAACGTGCCAAACATAAATTACAATATAATTATTGCTAGTTTATTGGGTTTAATAGGAAGCAGGTTGAAATGTAGGAAATGATTCTAATTGTCGTGTAATTGCAAAAGTAATATAATAAAAATAAATTAGAAAATAAATTAAAATAAAACTTAATGTAAGGTTTTGGTTGATTGGTGATTGTATTGGAAGGTATTTATTAAAAAATAAAAATAGGTTATAGGTTATGAAGTATTGTTATGACTAATCGAATTTTAATTTGTTTAAAACTTTATGTCTCCAAACAGGTTGTGATTAACATAAAATATTCACAACTCTAGATATGTAAAGAGGTTCAATACAGAAATGAATAAACTGAATAAAAATTAGTTCATGTTGTTCTACCCACTTTGAAAATGACTAGAAGCAGAGAAAAAAAAACAAAACGAGTCGGATGTTTATTACTAACGTACGGTATGTCATCGGATATGGTAAATCAAGTAATGAATAAAATTGCAAAAGTACCGATCGATGGCCTACAAACATATTTTAATATAGAAATTACTAATAATTGGTATTATTTATTAAATTACCGATAATAACAATAAACAAATTACTAATTATTAAACTTTTATTATTATAAAAAGACAGGTAATAAATTATTAAATAAAAGACATTTTTTATTTTAAAAATCCATCAATTAGTTTAGAAGATATTCAAGTTTAAAGTTTCGAGTTTTGTATTTTCGCAACGTTGCATCAGTATAGGTGGCAGTAGCGCTCGCAAAAGTTACGACGTTGCCGCTTGTACCCAAAAACTTAAACTTAAATAACTTTTGAACTAAGCAACCGATTTTGATGGGATAAATTTTAAAAATTAATCTAAATAATTATCTATTGATTAACATTATTTAAAGTTGAATATTTCATTTGTAAATTAAATGCTAATTTAAAAATAATTAATAAAAACTATGTGTTTAGTAGAAACAAACAATCATTATAAATAAATTAGCAGCAAAAAACGACATCGTGACTTAAGTTAAGTCATGACAAATGAATGCACAATTTAATTATTTTTAAACCACACAAATAATAATTAACTAATTGTAAATCGTGCACAATGCACATTTATTTACAAATTAACCACAAAATAACCTTGAAACTCACTCAAGCAGTAATTAATAATTTGAGTCTATTTTAATACTTGAACATAGATGGCGTTACTTTTTACATTAAACTTTAAAATTTATATTATTTAAATAAACTTTTACTTTAGAATTATTTTATTTAAGATTCGTTGTTATTTTTGTTTAGTTGAGAAATGTAAATTTGTAATGCAAGGTAAGGTAACACAACAATACAACACAAAAGGTTAACAACAATAAAAGTAAAAATAAAAATACAAAACATACAAAGAATGTGCGATCGTGATGTGAATGCTGAGTGCGCACGAATGTACAATTGTTTGAAATGTTTGAATATGGAATATGATTTTATATTTCATATGAAAATAAAAAATGAGATAAGAACCAACAAAGCGCACGTCAACTGAATAGTGAACAACAAACAAAAAACGAGTTTTACCTGTTGTGTTACCAAACATCTAACATTCACAAATATAAACATAAAAAAACTTAACAACAAATTGAAATAAAATTTATAACTTTAAATTAAAAAAAAATATATTGCCAAATCACACACAAAAATTTTTACAATTAAAAAGTTTGTTAATGATAATCTTGAATTTTAATTTGAGTTCATGTCTAATGATAATTAGAAATTAACTAGACCGGAAAGTAAACGTCTTTCTAATTTTAATTCATGTCCACATTGCGTTCTTGAAATGCACAGTGTCCTTATTTTTCATTTTATTTCTAGACTACAAAGTTGTCAGTTGCGTTAAGTGTCTTGAATCTTTTATTTTCTGTGTCTTCCATCTTGAATATTACACAGTCAACCAGTCAACAAGTCAGAGTGATCGTTGATGATTATTTAATGGCATTATGAGTGCATCGCAAAGTGGAACGATCGTAACTTGTCATTCGTCCTAGGTACTTGTTGAAGCCAGTAAATGCAATGACTGATTCAATTACATAAAGAATAACAAATATAAATAGAAATAGGACAAGAATAATGAACAAATAACCAGTTATATGTTAATAACAAATAACAAGGAAGTGATATTATTATTCTTATTGTTATTAACAAATATTAGTTGTAATTGTTTTATTTACGTTATTTACCTTAAGATTTACATAAGAATGAAAGTTTTATTGTAATTATATTTTATATAATCATTGTATTTTATTGTTTAAAAAAATAAGTTTAAAACCACAAGAAAAAGAAGGGAATTGTTTTATAAAGTTTATTATTTTTATTGGTTTCAGATCTTAATACTTTTAATCGAAGTATTATAATGATAACATCACTTCAGTGCCTGCTTTTGAAACCGTTGGATTAATCAAGACTTAGGATGTGATTATGGTCACTATAACCCAAAATTTATTAGGTATGTATTGATTATAATAATAATAATATAAACAAAGTGTTTATCTAAATTTTGGTGTTTTTATTTTTAAAATCGGACGGTTAGAAACTGAGATATTTAAGTTTAAAGTTTTTGCAGTTATAAATGCAACGTTGCTTTCTCGTAGTAGGTGGCGCTAGTGCTCCGCAAATTTACGACGTTGCCATATACACCAAAAACTTTAAACTTAAATATCTCAGCTTCTAATTCATCGATTTAGACCCCACAAAAACAAATATTATTATTTTTTACTAAATTAACGAAATTTAACGATACAATCCTAAAATTCTTGTTTTTCTTTAAAGTTGGTAATAAATTTATTTTTGTACGTATATTTTTTTTAATGTTGAATTAAACATTTGTATGTTTTTGCATTTGTGTTGTGCGTTCAGAGGCGTATCCGTCATGCATCGAATTACGGTATATAAATAATCAAAACGAACAACACACAAATAAATAACTGCGTCACAAAATAAGTGAATCCCCGTTTTTGTTTTGTTTTAATGTAAACCGTGAAAAAATTATTTACATATTTAGAATATTTTTCATATGGCAGTATTCCATTCCAGATGTGACACATAAATACCACGTGATATTACAATAAATGAGTTGAGGACAAAACTCATTATTTAACTTACGAGTGGTTATCTGTATGATTAACAGTTTTAAACACCCACTTTTGATAGTATAAATTTTTTTAACAAAATAAAATTCCATGTATGTTCTAGTTGCACTCCTAGTCGCATTATGCGCAACTGTAAATCATGCTGCATCAATTTCATCATCATCAAGAACTCTTCGCACAACATCAACAGTAATTCCAACAGTTATCACAACAACTGATGAAGCCACATCGGAATATGATACTTCAACACCAACAATAACCACAACAACAGAATCTAATGATGATCTTCCCGATCCAACAACAGAAACAACAAAAAATGAATCGCAAACGCAAAAGGAAACAAATCGTACAGATCGTTCGCGCTCATTAGACCTTGACATCAACAAATATACATCAGTAGATTTCCACAATAAAGTTTATGATTTACAAACATCTCCGGATAATGATAAGTTCGTATCACATGAGGTGTCTAAAATTCACACCACGTATCGCACATCATTCACGTCTTCTTCACAAAACATTAATGATTATGACAATTATGAACTCACAACACCAGTGAGTGATGATTTTGATAAAAAACACAAAGATATACAGAATAGTATTAAAGATAAGATACAAAAGTTTAATAATAAAGAGGAAGAGGATGAAGGGGACGAAGAAAATGATAATGTTAATATTCAATTACAAAAAGAGGATAAGGACAGGAGTGAAGATAATGATTCAATAAAACATAATAGAACTAATATAGACTTTGTTCGATACACTAATGTTGTGGCGGATGTTGATTCGGATAAAAAAGATAAAAATGATAATAAAGATAATCTACGTAACATCCATCGTAATCTTGATGTAGAAAAAGGTTTGAAAGTTAATTATGAAAGTATCTACAATCAATCGGAAGTTATAGATAAAGTGCATAATCAGAAAACTCCATTATTGAATAATAAAATAGAAAATGATGGTGATATCTATAACAAAGCTATTAATATATCCAAAAGGGGGTTTACCAAGGGTCCAGTTGATTCCGATTTGGGAGAAACTGAAGGTACCTTAAGTGGGGAAACTGATAAAGATAAATCCAATTTGATACCTCTAGAAACTACTACTGATGTTAATGGGGTTAAGGAACAAACCCAGCAGGAGAATAATATTTACCCGGTTTTAGTGCCTATACCCTTAACTACATCTACAACACCAGGGTTGAAGCCTGAAGATGTGAAATTTAATAGTAGAACGGAAAAAACTATCAAAGCAGATCAAGAGAAAGGTTCCCAGCTTGATGGAGAAGATGGTACCTTAGTAACTGAAATAAATGATAGTACAGCAGAATCATCTTCTACTAAATTATACGAAATGACTGAGAATGACTTTGCTGATGTGGCCGCAACGTCCGAAACAGCTTTCGATGCTAATGTTGGGTCTGAAGAAAAGTTTTACGAAATGACAGATATACCTACAAGTACTACTGTTGATTCTATGGATTTGGGGGAGACTACAACTTTAACTACTACAACAGATTTACCATCCACAACAACAAAAATAGCAGTTTCTGGTTTACCAATCAATAACAGTAAGGAACATCTGGATGTAAAAGTAGAAAGAGAAGATTCCCAAGCTTACCAGATTGCTACTACGGATGTAGGGTTGGTGGAAGGTGGCCAAACCACTACTCTTACTAATGTAGAAGATGTTAAAACAACAACAGAGGTTTTAGATGGTACCACTACTGATAACTATCAAAATGCTGGTTCTGGAACCACAGATCTACCAACTTCGACAATAAGTAATCCTGATACAACTACGGATGTATATGGAACCATATCGGTCCAAGATGTAAAATCTGGTAAGGTTGAAACAGCTACGGAAACTACCGAGGAGTCACCAGAATCTACGATTTTGTCTGTAATAGTAACAACTGTCGAAAAAATAGCAGAAAACACTCAGAGAACTACAGTTCAACAAAATTATGCAAATAGCTTCAATATATCTTCAACTCCTGGTAGTCCTGTATCATCATCTGGTCCAACAACATCGTATAACGGTAACGCTATCGTTAAAGATCATACAGAAGCAACTAATGAAATAAAAAAAGATGTAACCGAGCATGATCTAGATGATTTCACTGAAGAATCAACAGATGATGACTATATTGATATACAGCGTAAACCAAAACCGGTCACGCTTGATTTACCAGACGTACCCAGCACACCAGAAACACCAGACACACCAGGCACACTAGATCATAATAAAACAGTTACAGAAACAGAACAACAGACTAATAAACCAAATAAAACACCAGATATTGATGTGGTTGTTACAACAGATGGTAAACCAAGTGTAACAACTCCTGATGTGCCTGCTACTGGAATAACTGATACTCCTGGTATGTCTGGTATTCCAGGTATTCCTAGTAGTTCTGGGATTCCAAAAAGTGTTACTGATAGTGACGTTAATGATGTTAGTAATTCTGATATTAACAATCCAACTACTGTAAGTGGAGAAGATGCAGATGCTTCCAAATCAGAACCTGAGGGTATCTCGAGTGGTACCATCATTGCTATAGTCCTATCTACAGTTGGTGCGATTTGTTTGATTTTATTAGCTATTTTATTGGTAAGTTTTTGATGAAATGTTAATGTGACAAAATAATATTTATTGGTTTTTGATAGTTTGTGATGCGTAGAAGGCAAAAGCGCTTCAATTACGGCCAACGTTGCACACCAGTTAGCTTAGATGCTTATTCAATGGATAATGTGTCTGTCTACAACAGCGTTAGAAGAAAAGCAGCTCAAAGAGGTTCCAAACGATCGTATGGAAACCCAGCGTTTGATGATGATGTAATTTTTATTTCTTTCATTAACAAACAAAATGATTTTCTATATAAATATTTTCTGTAATTTTATAGACTAGCGTTAGTCATCCATTAAATTTCCAATCAATCATGCGTTTTGCAACACAAGCCGAAGAAATTCGAACAGAATTCGAAGAGATCCCAGCCGTAAATGCCAAGATGAACGAACTGCCGGATGGGTGTGCGCCTAAAAATCGTTATGCTAATGTAATTCCTTTGCCGGAAAGTCGTGTGTTTCTTACACAACTTGATGACGATGCGACCAGTGATTATATCAATGCTAATTTTGTAACTGTAAGTATCCAACAAATTATAAAATAAGGCGTGTTGTTGCAATAGTATTTTATGTAATTAATTAAGTAATTTATGCTTGTAATTGTACGTTTTAATTGAATTTTAATTGAAAGGGACCGAAAGGCGCACGAGGTTATTACATCGCGTGCCAGGCGCCATTACACAACACCGTGAATGATTTCTGGCGGATGATTTGGGAACAACAATCGAAAGTTATATTAATGTTGACACATTTGTTCGAAAACGGCGTGGAAAAGTGTGTGGATTATCTACCACCATCAGAAGTTGTGGATTGTCATCGACTCTTTGGAGATTATCAAGTGACCTTGAAGAAGCGTGAAGTTAAAGACAAGTATATTATATCAAGTTTACAATTGAAGGTAATTTCTTCAACATCTCATCAGTTTATGTCACAAAATAATTTTAACTTTGTTTTTGTTGTTATAGAACATGGTATCTAACAGTTGGAGAGAGGTCACTCATCTTTGGTATTCCGGATGGCCTGAAAAGGGCGTACCAGAAGAAGAAAACTCTATAATTGCTTTCTTGATAGAAGCAAGGAGTTATATCAAACTTGTTAACTCAGAACCTAAGGTATTTTTTTTAATATCAACTATAGTTTTTTAGGTAAATTAATATTTTGTTTATTTTTTAATTGAAGGAAAACGGTATTAGACAACCCAATCAAGATTCTAGTCCGGTCGTTGTTCATTGCAGTCCAGGAACGGGACGGACAGGCACCGTAATAGCATGTGATATTGCGATCAGGGAATTCGAGCTGAGAAGGATCGTTGATATTCCCCGCATCGTTTATAGGATAAGGCGAGACAGAGCTAGTTCTGTTCAAACTAAAGACCAATACCATTTTATTTACAAAGTAAGTCAACTTAACCTCCAAAACCTCTCCTAACCTGAATTCTAACCTTAAAACTCTAACATAACCTAATTTTAACTTAACCCCCCACAATTTTTGAAGAAAATTAATTTGGTTATAATAATTGATTGATTGTGTTTACAGGTAATTAATTTGTACGCTACAAAATTGACTGGCGGGGCCCTGGATTCCATATAAAATTATTGTGATAAATATTAACAAAAAAATGTAGCCGTTAATGGTGGATTTATAAAGTTAATCAGTTAAATTGTTAAGACCGTGGCATGACGTATTGTATATATTTAAATGTTTAGTGAATTGAGGAAGAAGAAAAAAACCTAAAAATTTGTTATAATGTATAAATGTTATAATTATAGCTTAAAATGTTATACAGCTCTCTGATAAATGAATAAATAAGAATTTATATCGCATTTTAAGTGTTTTTATAAATTGGGGGCGTGGTTTTAAATACTGATCGGTGATTGGTCGAGCGCTTAAAGGTAGTACCGTATAAGTGCGAGCGAGACAGATGCACACAACAAGACGAAACCAATTTAAATACTAATTTTTAAAACATTTATTCATAAAATCGTTGTTACAGCTATTAAATTACTTTAATTTAATATCATATGTCTTTAAAATAAGTTAATTACAATTAAATTAACTTTAAATATTTTAAATAAATTTAATTTACTTAAGTAAAACATAAAATACTGATAAATTTCCTAATACATTTCTAACTATTTACGAATAATACGTAAGTACAGATTGTTGGTTGCCCCTAACTAACAAATATGGTGGTAAATCTTTTGTTAAAGATTCTAACCAAGCCATGTATAAACGTGCTGAGACAGTACCTTTGCGAGGCATTGGTAATGACCTGAAACACACAAAAAAAAGTTAAAAAACTAGTCATCAATATCATATTTTTGGCTCCAATTCAACACTCGCGTTTTGTATACAACATTTTGTTTGTATACACTCGATTCGCAGTAGAATATGAGTAACGCACTAAGTAAAACCCGATCTACTCACATCACAACTAAATTGGCATCCTTCGACTTTTCTAGCAGCAATTCACGCAATCTCAAGTGTCTGAACGTTTTGTCCTGCAACGCTGCCAACTCTAGCTCTGTTACCATTCCATCTATATACAAATACAGAAAAACAGATTATACATAACCTCAATTATAGTTTTTATAGGTTATAAAGTCGATGTAGAGGTAAACAAACCTTGAGCTGTGGTTTCCGATGTGACGAAACCACTCAAAAGATTATCAAAATATTTTATTGTGGATTCCTGCGGTCTGTCTGAGATGTGTAACATTTCAAGGCTGTAGTGGTTTAATCGGAACTTTTTCAAAAGATCAGACATGCTAGAATATTAAAAAACAATGAAAAATTATTTTGTTTTAAATTGTGAAGATGACTTTAGGTTATGTGAGGTTAGGTTAAGTTAAGTTTAGTGAGGTTATAGTAAATTTTGTAATACTAACTTTTCTTTATCAATTTCCAATTGGTTTTTGTCCCCAGCCAAAGAAAACACTCGTAGTTTACAATTTTCCCAATCTGTACGTTGAGAAATAATGTAAGGTAACAACATTGTTAACCCTCCGTCGTCATACAGCCACCAGACATCAATAACACCCTTTCCTTGTTTCTTTTTAAAGATTGACATTGCGTCAATAGCGTTTGATGGAATTTCTTTACCAGATGGCGTTGTGAACAGAATTTTATTTACCGCTGTTTTTCGTTTGTTTTTGAGGATGCTACTAGGACCAGAGGTACCAATAGGGGTTGATGTTTTACTAGAAAGTCCTGTACCTGCTGTCCCGTCTAAAATTATCAAAAAATTAGTTTAGTTTACAAACAATCAAAAAAAACAAAAACTTTTACATTAAATCAAAAAATGTTAATCCACAAAATTTTTACATTAAAGTTTTGGGGTAATTTTTTACTTACTAAGGACAGTAATTGATTGAACTGAATCCGCCACAGAAGGAACACTTGAAATATTTAAATTTGAATCAGCATGAACCATTCGTGTGATAGCAAACGGATTCGAATGCAAATCAGGACGTGATGGCGTTTGCGTTAATGAAATGTCAGCACTAATCGCAATATCTTCTTCGTCCATTATCCTTGAGAAATCTAAGCCATCAGGAGTGCGAAGAATAGCCACGGATAGTCGGTTATCAAACGCTGAACTAAAAATTACAACAAATCAGTAAACATTTTTTTACGTTTTTGTAAAAATTACTGTAAAACTTCAAAGTAAGCAGTTAATTCTCCAGTTGAACACGTTTTCCAATTACTTTTAAAACCCATCATTAATACGTTGGGTGTTAATTTACCAATACCAGATGTTTGCATTAATGTTTTCGCTCCCATGTCAAAACTGATATCATCAACTAACGAATAAAACGCTTTGATTTTATTTTCTCTGAACCACTGATACGCAGCACGCCGTTTTGTTGCTCTTGTTCGATGTGATAATTTTTGTAGGTTAACATCACCGATCACTAATAACGAGTTATTTTTAGTTATTAAATTAGCAAAATCAAGTAGAGGTGGACGATGTTGTGGTGTTCCACACAATAATAATATTTGTGGTTCATAATTTTTAACGTGTTCGGTTATACTGTTTAATTTATGCACAGTTGTTAGTGCGCTTTTGTAGGTTTGGGCTTGTGTTGATGATCCCCAATTAACATCTGTAATTTATAAATTTTAGATGGTTAAAATCGGTTAAATAGTTCCGAAGTTATTTAAGTTTAAAGTTTTGTGTTGCAACGTTGCATTTTTTACAGTTAACATAGGTGGCGGTAGTGCGCGCGTATGTTACGACGTTGCCACATCACACAAAAACTTTAAACTTAAATATCTCGGGTTGTAATTGTTTGATTTTAATTTTTTAAAGTCTGTACCTGGTTTTCTGTAAACTACGATCAGATACAAGGCTAGGATTACTATAAAAGTAATAAGGGATGATTGCCAATTGATCAAAAACATTATTATGACGCACATGAAAAATCCGAAGAGACTCAACCACGTGTTGTAGTACTGAAAACGTAAAGGAATTTAGTTAAAATGTAAATTTTAGCGATAAAAACATAAAGTAATAAAGTTTGAGGGTTTTAGGGTTTTTTACCTTAAACGTGGGTCGCCATCCTAATGGTTTAATTAACGCGGCGTGAAACGTGCAGAAATTTATAAGCGCATAGGATGCCAAATAGAAATTGGAGATCAATGGAGCAATTGCGTTCAAATCAGCTAGAAAAAAAATTGTATTTACATTTTTATTAACACAAACAAAATAGCTATAAATAACAAATAATAAATTTAAATTTCGACGTAAAATCGATGAAAAATTAAGGAAAATTTGGTGTGTCAACATCAAATTCTCCAGAGCCATCGCTTTTACAAATATCTCACACACAAATTTATGAGTGCGAGTCATAACAGTCATATTTTGGAACGTAAGCCAAAAATACATCAAGCGCCAAAAGCGCCGCGCACTCGAACACATTGCAATGATTTTGTGTGATCTTGAAGTGTTCGACATTGTTTACATTAGACCAGACAACTTACCAATGAGCACGAACGCTGTTGATATAAAAAACGTCAACACGTAACCACGATAAGGTTCGCCAGCTTTTCCATATCCTTTTGAGAAGAAAATCAATCCGGGATAAATGCGATCGATGCCTAGAGCTTGAATCAATCGCGGCACTGATAGGAGATTAGTTAAAGCTGTACTTAAAGTTGCGGCAAAACAACCAGCGTAGATGAATGGACCCCAAATTGACATTAATTGCATTACGGAATAACTGTTGAATAATCCATATTTACACGAGTTGTCTGAAACGCAATTTGTTAACGTTCCGTTGATTAAATCTGAAATATCTCCACTAGCGTCTCGCATTGCTGCACCACCAGCAAAAATTACGAATAAGGCGTATGAGATCATTGAGATTAATAAGGCTAAAAGTGTGCCTTTAGGAATTGAAGATGCTGGGTCCTGAAATTATTATTAATTAGTAAACAATAAAAAAATATTAAGTTTTGTTTTTGTAGCATAAAAATCGGTTCAGTGGTTTAGGAGATATTTAAGTTTAAAGTTTTTTGTTTTACGTTCTGGCAACGTTGCATTAACGTAGGTGGCGTTAGTGCCCTTGAAAGTTACGACGTTGCCGGTTGTGCTCCAAAACTTTAAACTCAACTATCTTGCAAACTAACCAACCGATTTTGATGGGACAAATTTTAAAAATTAAATTATGTAATTAATTATTAATACTGACCTTTAAATCACCAGATATATTTGCTCCAGCTTGAATACCAGTCACTGAAGGAAAAAATATAGCAAAAACTTGGAAAAAATCATATTCAATACCCAATTGAGGACGATAAGCTGGTGCCCAATTATTAGAAAATGTGTCGTCTATAATATAAATTAATTTTAAAAATTGAAAACATATAAATTAAATTAGAACGTACAATTAAACCCAGAAAATCCTTTAGCTTTCAATTCATTAGAACCTGGACCCATAGCAGTACCAACCAAAAAATCAACAATTGCACCAACAATAATGGCAATCAAAAAATTTTGTGCTTTACTTTCCCATTCCATACCAACAGCACAAATAATCACCATAACTAATAATGCTATACAACCCACAATACGTACATCATTGATACCATTATCAATAATTTTCAATCCGTTGGACTTTAACAAATCGTTCAACGAATCACAAAAACCTATCGTATTCATTGATGCTGCGACTGCATTAGCGAACGCAAACACTATACCGACAGATGCACCAAATTCAGGACCCAAAGATCGGGATATAATGTAATAAATACCTCCTATAAAGTTTTAAGGTTAAAAACACAAAAACATAAAAATAAAAATTCTATTTGAATGTAAAAGTTATTACCTCCTTTAACTTCGCCGTTAGTACTAATTGCTGATAACGAAAGCGTGGTAATGACGCATACTATAGCTGAAATAGTTATAATTACCATTGTCATACCTAGAACCAACATATTAAATGTTTTAGTTGTTAAAAAAATGAATAACGTTTAGGTTTAAGTTTTTGTTTTTGTTTGGTGAAAATCGACCGATTAGTTTAGGAGATATTGAAGTTTTAACTTTTAGTATAAATGGCAACGTCGTAATTTTTGTGAGCGCTACCGCCACCTATGTCACAAAATAAAAATGCAACGTTGTAAATAAAACTTTCAAACTTAAATAACTCCTAAAATATATAACCGATTTTAACGAAACAAAAACTAAAATGTTTGTTTTGTTTCATTGTTTTCTTTGTACCTATGCCAGATTGTGCAACTACCCACGATAAACGTAAAAATAACATAACACCCCAAATGTTGAGCAAACAAGGAATAAGTACACCTTGTATCCAACCCAATTTAACGCCATGTCCAGCCGGTGTTTGACTTTCCGCCACTTCTCCATCCTTATTTGGGTCCTGGACAAACAAACAAAGAAAAAACACATCCCTTAATCAATTAATTAGTTAATTAATTATTTACGTCACACATAACTAAACAACTCAATAAGCTCTTAGGTCCTATACTAATAATAAAATAATAAAAAAGATAAATATTTTTGGGAATAATCAATGTTTAACGTTGCTGTGCGCCAAATTGTAACAATTTATCGCTGACAATCGCTAATAATCGCTAATTGAATCAACAAAACTCTAATTAAGTTCAAGTTCATCCCAAACTATCATCGCATAAAGTGTCAGTGCACATATTTACAGATTCATGTCATTTGTACTTCACTGTACTTGATTGTACTTTAGTGGCCTTGAAAATTATTGTGATTCTTCAAACGTGTTTGGTTATGTTGTGTGTCGTAATGTGACGCCGCGTCGCCGAAAAAGCCTAATTGTCATTGTAGTCATTAACGTTGATGCAAATTAAATTATTACTACCGTTTGAGTGTAAATTCGGTGTTCAAGTTTTAGTTACATCGTGATTGTCGACAGGTTGCGCTAATTATTTACACATTTATTTTTATTTCCACCATAATTATAATGTTATACAATACAGTGTTGTATATTATAACGTATTGTTAGATTTTGTGTGTGAAAATAAATAAATAAATATCGAATAATTGTCTTTGAACGTTTTTGGTTCAGCTAAGTACAGTTTTTAGCATGTTAAAAGTCTAGACGTGTGGTATTATCGATTTTTTAAGGTTGTTTATCATATTTTTAAAGTAGTTTACAATTTAAAAGAAACTAGAATGTTTTAATTATTTTTTGTTAAGAGTTTTAAAAAAAAATTCGTAACTAACATAGGAAAATTGAAATGAGTTTTTTCGTTTACTGTTAATATCTTTAAAACTAAAATTTTTAAAATAATTTTGTTAAAAGTAATAAATAGTGTAATAAACGATTTATTTTGTGTGTTAAATACAAATTTTTAAAATATTTAGTTTTTGATTTATGTAGGATTAAAAAATTTAAAAAATGCAAAAAAAAATTTTTGTTTTTGAAACGAAAGTTTAAATATTAATATCTCAGTTAATAATAATCGAATTTTATTTAAATAAATTTTAAAATATCACAAATTTATTGTAATTTATTGTAGAAAAATTTTAAATTTGTAACTTTAACCAATTTTATTTAAACTTATACACAACAAGTGATTGAAAACAGTAACCAGTAATACTACCCATAAAAATCTTGGTTTTCAAACTTTTATTGTTCATAACTTTTGTAATAAATTTTTTAAAAAGTTTTCGTTTGCAAATTTAAATTCCCAGATAAATTTAATATTAATATTATAAATTTCAAAATTTTAAGTCTAACCGTTTTTTATTTATCAAGGGTTGAATCACAAAACAACGAAAAAAATTAATTTTAAAACTTTTGACTAAATAATTATTTACACCAAAACTAATCATAAAAACTTAATAATTTTTTGAATACAGATAGTTCATTAATATAGAAGTTCAAAAATATTTTTTTTAAATAAATTATTACCTTAACAACTTCATCCCCGCCATGTAACTCGCCCAAAGAAGGCCGTTTCAATGCTCGTCTAGATTGTCGGTAATTTTCTAATCGTGGAAAAGCTTCTCGAGTTAATTGCACTAAACTTTTCTTTCTTTTAGGGGTGTTATTGTACAAACAAGTCGTCGATGTATTTTTGCTGTTTGCTTGGTTTAAACTGCCATTTGAAAATCGCGTTAACTGCACTGACGTTTCCGGCGGTTCAACAATTTTTATCGAAAATCTGTGATCCATTTTTGTGTGTTACTTAAAAACTTTTCAAAAAATTACTTTTATATAAATTTAAAAAAATATTTTTAAAAATTTGAATATTTTTTTTAAAGATTTAAATGTCACTTTATAGGTTTTGTAAGCACTTTCTTTGTTTTAATTTTTTTTAAGTTTATTGTAATGTTAAACTAAAAATTTTATTTATTGTAAAACGACGCACACGCACTGTGATTATCAGTAATATGCGAACGCCGTGCGACGCCGCCTCGAATAAATAATGATTGCGGCGCGGCAAGTCGAAGCGTCGCGGCTGCACGGTGGGGGTGGAAAACGTACTTTTCAATTCAGTACGAAAGACATGCGCGTTGTGAGTTATGAGGCATTGGAATCGCGAAAAACTACGAAAAATGCAAGGACTCACGACAAATGACAAATAAAAACCAATATTCACATTCTTGGCATTATTAACTGTCAGGTTTTCATGAATTTGTTTACTGTTTAAGAAAATTTTATGAGTAATACTTTGATTTGTCGATAATTTACTCAGTTTTAATGAGATTTTCGTGGAATTTACTTTGATTTCAAACACATTTTTGTGTCTCACGTCAAGAATTTTAATTAAAATGACTTGAAATTTTGTGTGGATATATTTTAAGATATATTTTTTTAAATTATCCTAAAAATCTAGATCAAAATCATAATTATTTTGAGTTTTATTTAAAAAAAATGGCAAAAATTAATTTTTGGAAAAATTTTTTTTATTTGACTTAATGACTTTTTAAGAAAAACTGGTGCATTTTATCAAAAAAAGTTACTAAGATTTTTTATTCTCAAATAAATTATCTATAACTTTTGTTAAGAACATTTTTTGATATTGTTAATAACAATTGGAAAAAATCATGTTGAAAAGCAAAAAAAGCAATTTGTAAGAAATTTTTTGTATTTTTTTAATTAAAATTTTATTTTTTGACCATGAATCCGTTTACAACCACTAATTAAATTATACCCGGTGCGATGTTGGTGTTTGCACTACTTGTAGACACTTTGTGCGCAGGTTGGCGAGATCAGACACATCATCTCATTGATATTGCCCGAACTAGATACAACCAGTGCTGACCGCCTCGACCGAAAAACCGCACCAAATTGGCGCAATTTTACCTATATCCTCCAGCACGCACACAATGCGATAATTTGCGCATGACACATCATGAGCAGCATACGTAACAACAATCTTGGATGTGCGGTGTGATGCGCGATGTTTGATGTCTCGTCCTGTCGGACAGGTAAAAAGCAGAAGATGACGGATTAGCAAATTTCAATTGTGATAATGGACGAGGAGCGGCTCGATATTATTTTCGCATCACGGGAGAGCGATTTGTTTCATGTATTGCACAAATACAACACATGCATTCATTATTTATCTGGATATCAGGTGGATAATAAGTGCAATTATTATTGTGAACTAGGTATTTTTTTATAATTAACAAATACAATAATTAAAAGAAACATTATAGAAAAATTTATAAATTATTAACAATATATTAAAAATATATAAAAAATTATGAAATGACTAAGTTTTATTTTTATCAACATTTTATTTGTAAATCTTTGAAGCATCAGTTTTCTTTGAATTGCATTGTGATAGATTAGTTAGGTAAATATTGGTTTAACATGTTATACTCTGAGTTTTCAGAAAATATGTTATGGTTGAAGTTATAAGTGATTTTATTAATCAACTCACAATAGAAAAGAGTAAAAAAAACGAGTAATAATTTGATATTTATTTGTTTTGTCATTCTAGGATAATTGGAGCATTTAATCAAAAAAAGTTACTAAGATTAATTGTTTATTAACTCATTGGCTACAACTTTTATTATAAACATTTTTTAATATTTTTATTAGAAACACCAAATTTTAATTGTTTTATAATTTTTTTCATTTTATGCATTTTTGATTTTTGGAAAACACAATATTTTTAGATTCTAGGAAAACTGGTGCATTCTATCAAAAAAAGTTACTAAGATTAATTGTTTATTAACTCATTGGCTACAACTTTTGTTAAGAACATTTTTTGATATTTTTATTAGCAAGAACAAATTTTAATTGTTTTATGAAATTTTTCATTTTATTTACCTTTGAATTTTGAAACACACATTATTTTGTGATCCTATTAAAACTGGTGCATTCTATCAAAAAAATTTATTAAGATTAATTGTTTATTAACTCATTAGCTACAACTTTTATTATAAACATTTTTTGATATTTTTATTAGAAACACTAAATTTTAATTGTTTTATGATTTTTTTCATTTTATTTACTTTTAAATTTTTTAAAACACATTATTTTGTGATTCTATTAAAACTGGTGCATTCTATCAAAAAATGTTACTAAAATTAATTGTTTATTAACTCATTGGCTACAATTTTTGGTAAAAACATTTTTAATATTATTAATAATAACACCCAATATCATCAATTGTATGAATACTTCCGTGCCAAAATATTTTTAAAGAAAAACAATAATTAATTTTTGCTTCTGAATAACATAACAATAATAATAATAATATAGATTATCTTTGTCACAATTTGTTGGCACTTCACACAGCAATAAATAAAATTCCATTATTTCTAGATTAAACCTTTGACATTGAAAATAAAAGTAAAAATGCCGCTACAACACCGAACATTGCACCGATTACATACACAAAAATAATAACGTCGCTCGTTAGTTATAAACAAACCAACTTGTGTACGATATTAACATGTCACGATTGAACAATTTTCAGCCGAGACAATACTTCACTGATTACCTGTGTGTCTCTCTTGTTTGATTACCTGAGTTTGTGTGTTTGTTTGCATTTTCAGTTCGATCCAGTTTGCATTGGTTCGTAATCAATTTGTTGTAAATTATTCTTCAAGATAACTACATTGTTTTGGTACGGTAAATAATTAACGCTAAACGAAACCAATACGAATTAACCGGGTTTTCCAAGAATTCAATTGTTTCACGATATTTGAACATCAAATATTAAAATTATTTATTATTATTTGTTTTTATTTGCGGACTGTAAGTGTATTAGAAAATAATGACTAATCTTAAAGCAAATAACAAATAAAGTGAGATTTATAGATAATAAATGATAAAAGATTTAATTGATGTCATTGAAATGGAAGATTATTGGTTTTTAATTTAACATTGGAATAATTTGTTGAGATTTTGATTGATTGGCTTATTTATTTTTATATTTATTGAAGGATAGTTTGTTATTATTAAGTTTTCAAACATGTGGAATTTTACATTGTTTGTTTTTCATAATAAAATAAAAATTATTTGTTGTTTTTATAATTTTGGATATAAACGTTATTCATTAATTTTGTGAGGTTATTATTATTAATATCAAAAAATTATTGGAATAAAAGTTGTAGCTATTTAACTAATAAACATTTTATTTAAGTAATTTTTTTTGATAGAACGCACCAGTTTTGCTAGAATCAAATATATATAAATTTTTTAATCCCAGAAAAAAATTGAATGAAAAAAATCATAAAACCATCAAAATTTTGTGTTTCCATTAAAAATATCAAAAAATGTTTATAATAAAAGTTGTAGCCAATAAAATAATAAATAATTTATCTCAATAATTTTTATGATAAAACGCACCAGTTTCTCTAGAATCGCAAAACAGTCACTTTTTCGTTTCAATATTTCAATATTTCGCTTGAATATTTCAACAAATAATAACAAATTTAAAAAATTAATAACAAAATCATACTGATTTATTATCACGTTTTAACGCAAAACTATTAAATAAAAAATGACTATAATAGTTTAAACTTTAAATATTTAAAACAATGAATAAATTAAATAAATCAACACCAAACATAAAGTGTCATGTAAAATTTGTCCTAGCGTGCACGTTATTCTTGTTTATTGTTAAGTTAGAACATGTTACATATTTTACACGTGCATATCATACAATCAGCTAACCTTGAAATGCACTTGATATCTGTCATTTTAGCATAACATTTTTATGTTGAACAAAATCCTTTGAATATTTTATTTTTACTTAGAATCTACGTACCTGAAGTTCATACATACCTAGGATAACAACCAAAAAATATTTGTACGTAATTATAAAACACTGAAAACAAGTGATAATTAAATGAGTATTTAAGTCAAGACAACGATTACGCAAACGCAATCTAAACATTAAAAAGTTAAAAAACGAAGAAAACATTCAGGTCATTGCGTGGTTATGTTGACCAGTCAAGAATTAAATCAATTATTATAAATTATTTTATTTCATACTGGGTTATAACAAACAATTTTTTTTTTGTTGCGCATGCGCGTCAAAAATAAATCAATTAATCATTATTTTTTGTTTTCAAATTTATACAAGTGAATTCACAAGTTATTCACATAGTTTACCTTACAAATATAAATTGTCAATTTTTTTTGTTTAATACAATGAGTATTTTTAATATCAGTTAATAATAATTATAAATTTTAGATTCTACACTTTAAAATATTTATAAATCCGTTTGAAATTTTTATATCCATCAATTAGAAGCTGAGATATTTCAGTTTAAAGTTTTACACAAAATTGGCAACGTCGTAAATTGTCAGAGCACTACCGCCACCTGCTACAGCAACGTTGCCGCGATTACAAACTTTAAACTTAAATATCTCAGCTTCTAATCTATCGATTTTTGAATTTTAAACAAAATATTGTTTATTGTAAAGTGTAGAATCTAATTTTGTTGTTCAATACCAATTTTTTTCAAAATAAAGACGTTCTACGTCCGTTATACTAAGTACAACATTTACAATTTTGTACAATGTACAATGCTTACTTCTATTATTATTCATAACAATAGAACGATAGGTAATAGTAGTTAGCAGCTGTTTTGAATAATATCTCTCACTGGGGATTTCCAAATCACAAGCACGCTTTATTGACGCATGCGTAACAGCGTTTTTGTAGCGTTTACAAAGTTAATAGGATTTATTTTAAATTTTTATAATCGAATTACAATTAAAACATTTTAAGGTTAATAAGTTTAAAAGTTTTAAAGTTACGCTACCTTATTATAGATGGCGTTACTTACGTCAAACGAATCGATTACAAAAATTTAACATAAATACTTTTAGGTGTTTAGTATCTTAAAAATTTTAAATTGATAAGGTACACAAGAGTTGGGGTAAAAGGGTTTTAAAGAGTTGTTAATGGTTTAAAGGGGTAGTAAGTCGTTCATTAATTATTTTGTGTTAAAAATCGAAGATTTAAATGTTTAAACTTTTGAAAGTCACATTTGTCTTTTTGACGTTTACACAAAGTCAGTTTGACAGAGCTGTTCCTGTTGATGTGATTCTGGCACGGGTTCCCACGCAATGCGACACAATAAGTTGTACTACACCGCAGTGGGAGCCCGCGGGTGTCAATGCCACTTGGATTTTTGCGCAAAAATATCAGCGCGTAGATTTTGAGCGAAGCAAATTCCCAGTATCTGTTTTGATAAAAAGAAAATTTAATAAGTTTGAATTTTTAATATGTTGTGTTAAAATGTTTATAGGTGATGGTATTAAATAAATAAAATATTAAATTAAAAATAAAAAACTCACTTGAAAAAATAAAACTATAATGGCAAATGTAGTCAAAGAAATCATATTTCGCTCGGTCCATTCTTCAACGGCCGATAAACATCCTTTTTCGTTAACTATCTTTGATACATCGTCGTTCTTTAAAATAAAAATAAATGAACAAATCATATTTTGTTTTTTTCATGTAAATCGGACGATTAGAACCGAAGATATTAAGGTTTAAAGTTTTAGAGTAAAACGGCAACGTCGTAATTTTCTCGAGCACTACCGCCACCTACATTAACGCGACGTTGCAATCAAAAACTTTAAACTTAAATAACTCCCAAACTAATGGTGCGATTCTAATCATTTAAAAACAAAAACAATAATAATTTAATTCTTAAACTAATAATTATTAGTTGTAATGTTTAAATATAAAATTTCTCTAAAAAAATTTATAATATAAAAAAAATAATAAAAAAGCCAAAAATAAATAAAAGTTCCCATTTTTAAGTTATTTATAAATTGTGTTTGTTGTTAGTTTTTTAAAAGAAATATTACTACCTTTAGAACCATAATGCTGACAGTAACAGCTGCGACCGGTACTAAATTACTTTCGATCCATTCTTCGCCGGCACGCAAGCATCCACGCTCGTAAATATGACGCTCCCCTGGCTGCATGCACATTCCACCCCCAATTTATTAAAAAAAAGTACTCATACACCCAATGTGAATGTGTTATAGTTATTAATAGTTAAGTCTACAGATAACTATTATCTGAAATACTAGTTAGTTAAGAAATCAGTAGTTTTGAGGTTAAAAGGTCAGTGCACATTTTAAATTTGATAAAAATAATATTAACAATTAATGATTAGTTTATTTAATTAGTGATTGGTTAATCAATACTTACAAAACCAGGCTTCCGGACGTCGTAACCACATTGTTTGTTCTTAATTAATTCCTACAAACAGATAAACATGATAGATAAATAAATATTACGTCAATTATTTATAAATGAAGTAAACTTTGTAAGTTTTAAGTTACGCTTCAGTGATTACTGAATATTGTAATTTAAGTAAATAATGCAATAATACAATCTTTTTTTATATAAAAACCGGATATAATGAATAATAACACGCATTTTTTTAAATTAATTTTTTAATGAAGAAAGTTTTGGTTTTAATTTTTATTTTAAGGTTATACTTACATGCGGTTTTCGTTTACAACAAGAAAATGGAACTCCACATGCTTCACGACTACCGACATCATGTGACGAGCAGTTGAAGTAATTGTTTCTGTCCCAATCTCTAGGACCTTCTATTCCACAACATTGAAGCTAAAATAAATGCATTAAGACAATCTCAATTAACAAAATCAAGTTTGAAATTTTAAAATCCATCAATTACAAGCTGAGATATTTAAGTTTAAACTTTGTAGTTATATTGGCAACGTCGTAAATTATCAGAGCACTACCGCCACCTGTTAAGGCGACGTTGCCGCACTACCAGATCTTTAAATGTTAATATCTCAGCTTCTAATTGATCGATTTGAAAAATTCAAACAACATTTTAATAATTAATAAGTATAAAATCATAATTTATTAATTAAAATTTTTTATAGTCCATAATTAATTTAAAAAAATAGAAAAAACAAAGAAAACTGTGAAATACTAACCCAGTCTTCTTGAATCCAATCAATAAGATTTTGTTGATCGGGGTCTTCACGATAATGAATGATAAACGTTTGAAATCCAATAGTAGCTTGTGATTTAATCTATAAAATAACGACGAGCATCATAAACGGTGTCATGTCTTGCTCCAAATACATAATTTACGAAACTCACGAAGCAAAACGCAAAACAAAGAAAACGAAAAAAGTGAAACGGTTCAATTTAAACCCAACTTTCTTTAACTCAAATGATCTTATTTTAAGCGCTCACTTAAGTAACAGTAGATTCAAGTAACTTACCCAGTCTTTAAATATGAAACCCATAATTCCGGCAGTCATTTCAAACAATAACAATATAGCCAAAAACAATGCGTACTAGAAAACACACAAAGTTAATTTCACATTACGACATTAATGTTTTTAAAATTAATACCAAAAGAAAGTCGGTTTAAAACAAATTAATTTAATAATTACCGTTCCGAGTAAGCATGTGTTTTCTCTGAGAGCTCCCACACAACCAGTGAATCCGATTACAAACGTCAAAGTACCTAAATTAAGTATTTAAAAAAAATAAACATTTTTGAGGTTATAGAAGTTTGGTTAAGTGTTTTGAGGTTATGTACTGACCTATACACATTAAAATAAACGCAGGATCCAAGGCGACGTTGGCAACCTTTGAAATATTATTAAAAATATCTTTTTCCGTCCATGCCCAGACTCCTATTGTTAAGATACCAAGACCTAACCACTTTTTTAAGGAAACAAATTTAGTATCTCAAGTTATGTTATTTTTGTTTAATATTTTACTTACCCAAAACAAAACATTGAACCCAAAAATCATATACTTCAAACAACTGGACACCTCACTGCTGTGATTATCCCTTCGATATTTCCTCATGGGTATCGGAACGTTTGGCACATTCACCGCTGCCATTATAAATTTATCAACGTATCACGTGCTTGCTTACTCAATATACAATTAAATAATATTATACAAACAAATCGAGTCCTTTCAAACGTTTACAAAACATTGTGTTCGATTAATTGCTTGTGTTTCGTGTCTTTGTCCTTGTTTCCAAGCGTTTGATGTCTTTGGAGCATTGAGAACTATGAGTTAGTAGGAGTTGGAACAGTTGAAACACTTTGTTAAGGACGAAATGACTAGATATTCACATGATACACTCGTTCTCACTAGTTAGTCCTTTGATATTGATGAGTATTTGTTGAATTGGAACAAAACACGAGGGTTTTGAGTGATTTTCGACCCCAGCTGTTGTTGTTATTGTCTTCTTGTGCTACTGACGCTGACCTGCTGCTCGTACTCATGCTCGTTGGTCGTTAAACACTAGCAGGAATCGCATACAAGCGTACAAGACACGAGCTGCGTCAGCAATTCAACAGCAGGCGCAGTATGAGCAACACAGAGCAACTCTAACAAGAACCAATGAGATTGGTTGGATTTGGATAGCTGCGAAGATGGGGACTGCAGGAAACCAAGCGCAACGGACGCAATGAAATTGGTGAGCAGCAGCAGGAGACAGCAGGAGAAAACCAAGTAAAGTGAACGAACGAGTAATGCAACACTGAGCGCCATCGATCGTTGTGGCTGGTAGTGTGACTAGTCGGCATTGCAGGAATTGTGATTCAATGCTACACTCAGCAGCAAGCATGAGTAAGTTAGAACTGGTTTGGAACAGGTAATAAAATATATAAGGTAAAGTCAGGTCAGTTAAAGTGACCTTGAAAGTTAAAAAAAACGCCAAGCATTGTGCATACAAACATTTAGTCATAGTGTTGTGTTCAAACTCTTTTCTAAGAAATTATTTCTTTAATATTTAATGTATTTTTTATTTTTGTAATAATAATAAACAATAACTTCCATTTTTTTATCATTTTGATACACGCAGAGTCATCTACAATCCAAAAGTTTTACTTTAGCACAAACTCAATAGCGTGCCTTTAAGTTACAAAAATTCTACATTAGATGTCGCACAGTGTGTCATTTGTTCCAAAAATAATTTTTCTGTAATAAATCCAACCCTGTTTATAGTGCAGTCTGTTATTTACCCAGAATGCATTAGTTTTGTGACTTACAACGAATAAATCATCTTTTATTGCTTTGTATATCCACTTTTGACGTGTTTTCAAACACAGTTTGTATTTTCTTTCCCCTTTCTTCAATATTTCCTTCTTTTGTTCTGTCTCGTTTAAGTTTCAAGCCGTTTGGTAAATCATACACTGCCGGAATGTCGTCAAAACACTTCAAAACTTTGGGGCAATAAATTTTTTTTCATGCCATTTTATGATTTTTGCGTCCCAGTGTCTTTTGGTTTGGTAAAATGTTAAAATTTTTATTTTTTTTATAGTAAATCCAATTTTTGTTAGTATCAGTTAGTATCATGACTTTGAAGGATATTGCGGAAAACTATAGAAGATATAAAATGTGCAGAAGAAGATAGAAGGTTCCAAGAACTGAAGAGAAAAGAGGAAGAGTTTGGAAAAGGTGTAGATCCTGTGTAGACGTTGTGAGTTGTGAATGGCGGTTCTTGAGCCATCTTGGGCGACAACTACAATAAATTTTTATTACCAAACATACCAATGGTGCCGACGATGCACGATTATGTGAGGTACGATGTGAGGATGTGAGGTGGATGCGCAAAAACTACGTCGGCCAAAAATAATTGGAAAATAAAGATAAAAAACAAAAAAAGAACAGGAAGAATCAAAATAACATCAAAAATTACAAATAACACTATTTATTTAAGAATTAATTATAAATACTTATAAATTAATAACTATTGTACGGTTTTTGGCTTAAATTACGTACTGCGCATGCGTGTGGTGAATACGGAACGTTGATTGGTGCTTGGTACTACGCGCTCGCACCAAAACCCAATAAGTGCGAGTGAGACAACCGAAAAAAAACGCGCTTCTTAGAAATTCCTGCTGTTTTTATTATTAAAAGTAATAATATTAACATCTAACACCTCGACATGGTAATATTAATAACTTCCAGGAATCTATTGAATGTGAATTCATAGTAACAACAAAAAATAAAATTCTTTGACTTCCAATCGCGAACGTAGAGTTTCGCCAGTTTCGGATAATCCCCCAGGTTTTAGTTTGTTCAGGATTCGACCTAGAAGTTAGGAACCTGGATTAGATTCGGATTACATCACCGCACATACTCACACAAACCAGGATTGAGGTTTGACAAATTTATTGTCTTCACCATAACCTCAAAATATTTTTCCTACAAAAACAGAAAAAAAAGTACCTACGTAACAAAATAACAAAATTTTATGAATAATAAAATTAAAAAACAAAAGTTATAGTGATAATAAATATTAGTAACACACAATGTTTAGTTAGTTATAACAAGAGTAGAGGATAAAAGAGCAAGGATCAAGGACCAAACAACTTACAACCTAAAACATTAAATATTAACGCCGCTCTCACATTTTACGTCTTTTATATTGACTACAAGCACGATGCTTGATTTACTGCGGTGCGTGATTTTTTTTCTTCTCATATTTTCATCATCAACCAACCAAGAGAATATTGTCGCAGTGAAGCCATAGAGAACACTTTTCATAACCATAATTCCATAACCGTCGTCGTTTCATCGTTGTTTAGCATTAAAAAGTTTTTTCATAAAACAAACATGATTGGCATTGGAACAACTTGTACTTCAGGCACAGAATACAAAATAATAGAATTTATTATTTATTATACATAAATCTACATTGTATATTATTTTTTTTCGAAATAATAAAGTTCATTATAACCACTATAATGACGCCATCTATACAAACATTAATCGTTTATAAAACGTTTGAGTTTGTTGATTTAAAATCTTTGATAACTTAAATAACAATTCTGAAGTTGTTTTGTTTTTTGTGTGTCTATTGAATGTTTAATCAAGCACTGAAAACTTTTGCGCAACTTTACAAGTATTGCTAGTAATGCAGCATTACATCAAACTTTAACTTGGCGAAGCTTTACAACTTTGTTCTTTGATCTTACAAAACAGAGGAGTGCATACTGGTAGTATTGAATTATGATATGTAAATAATTGTTGTTGTGTAATGTAAATTTTAAATACACAATAAAAATACAAAACAGAAATTATTGTATAACAAACAAAAAATCTTTTAAATTTTCAGGCATTTGATAATTCTTCGATGTGTACGTGCTCCCGGCCCAACCATGACTACGTCTACCTACCAGGTTTCGTAGGCATATTATCTGTGTCTTATGGTGGGGAGAAGTATTTTTTTATGGTGGGAGAAGTTACAGGAATGTATTTTATAATTTTTATTTTTAAATTTTAATTTTTATGTTCGGATACTTGGAATTTGAATATTATTTTTTTTTATTCTTAAACTCAATTTACCCCCTACCCACCACTTTTATTTAAACTGCCATTAAATCCAAACTTTAATTTCCATAAAAACGAAATAAAAACCAAATGGTTTTGTTGTAATATTCCGTTAATATTAACTTTAAGCTACACATTAACTTTATGCACCTTTAAATCTTACCCCAAGGAATTTTGCAATTTCCTAAATTCGTCGAAACATTCAAAACACATCTGAAACCAGCGAACTTGCTTGCGAGTTGCTTGAATGCTTTGAGAAACAAAACAAAATGAACACACACCGCGCTAAGCGGCAACAATTAGAAAACGTTACGACACCGCTTTGCATCTACAGCACCCCAAAGGGTTGTGGGTTGTCATCGCCGACGCAGTGCCAACGTTGGCGGCGTCGGCGGCGACGATAATGGTCGTCGCATGGTGGTCGCCGCGAGCTTGTTTCGTTTTGCGTGCGCGATATACCAGATATGCCGCAAGCTCTACACACACATAGAGAACTAGCGCGATCGCGCTCGTTGGGGGTTTTGTGCGCCACCGCCGCTGCCGCCTCCAACGCCTGCGTATCAACTTTTACGCGCCGCGACTCCCGGACCGGACGGCAGTACTTCGCGCTCGCGCAACTGTTTCGGATACCGGTTTCAAAACGGCGGCTCAAGTTTCAACCCGCAAAATATATCGTAGATTTATCAAATAGGAAATAATATTAATTATTAAAAATACATTTTTTTAACAAATTAAATATTTAAATTAATAATTGACAATGTAATTTTTAAAATTTTAAATACTAATCAAAAGTGCGTAAAATAAATTTCGTGTTGGTAGTTTGAAAAGTTTATTTTTATATTAGACGTTGTTTTGTTTTATTTTTGTTTTTTAGTTTTGTTTGCAAATGACTTTGTTTATTTGTTTGTTTGCAAAGTACTTTGACACACGCAAACTTTAACGAGTAAAACAAATGAAAAGCAACTGGTTTTTTAAATATTAAAATATAACCTCAAAACTCATTAAAAGTGATTGTAATCAACGTGGATTTAAGTCAAGATAAAATAATTTACTGAATCATTAACTAAACCTTTGTTTATGTTGTGAGGACAAATATTAATTTTACCGTAAGTATTTTGTTAGTTTTTCTTTGTACAATTTTTTTTTTTTAATATTTAATTAAAAAAGTTTGGATTTTAATTACGTATAAAAAATGGCGTCCGATTTGATTTGCTATGGCAGTTTACAGCCACGGTTTACAGTTGATTATAACGTTCGCAAATCGATATTGAATTTAATCTATTTTTAGTCAATTAAGGGTTCCAGCAACATCAGTTCTCAGCTATGCGAGAAAACAAGCACAGCGATGGCCATCCCCATCGCCAGTTGCGATCACAGTTGCTAGTTCGTTAACGAAGTCATAATTACCACACGGATTTATTTACGGAATAAATAAAAAAAGAATTTATAAAACAAAATATCACAAAATAAAATTTTAATTAAATTAGAAAATAAAAAAAATGGTTTAAAAAAATTTAAATAATAATTTTATAAGACTTTAGAAAAGAAATAACAAAGAAAATAACAAGAAAATTAACAAACAAATACTACAAGTTTTGAATTTTTTAATTCCGTCAATTTGCACCTGAGATATTTAAGTTTAAAGTTTTAGTTGTTTTGGCAACGTCGTAATTTTCAAGCGCAGTGCTGCCACCTGCTTGCACTACGGCAACGTTGCACTTTCAACAAAAAACTTTAAACTCGAATATCTCCGGTTCCACTCAACCAAAATCAAAATTTTAAACGAATTTTATTTAGTTAATGATTTATTGGTTTTTGTTTATGTGTTTTATTACGTTCTATGTTAAATTTAAGTATTTTGAAATTGAATTAAATTGATATTGATTTAGTCTGATTGGGGATTTCGCCATCAATCAGTCAGTAATGTTGGTAATGTCGATATAAACTCTGGGATAACGACGGTAACGATATTGCAATGTAAATTTCTATAATCCAATCAATTGAATGTTTAATGTTTTAGTGGAGTTTAGCTTTGGAGTATTATTTGGTTGATTTACTAGTCAAAGTAGTATTTGGGCATGTTTGATGCAATGTTAAGTGATGTAACAATTAACTCATGAAAATGATAATTAAATAATAAATAATTAATGTTTCAATTAATACAAATTATCAATACAAAATGTTTGTAATTACAAATCGTAATTTTTGATTTATTGTGAATTGAAAAGAAATCGGTGCGTTCTATCAAAAAAAGTTACTAAGATTAATTATAGATAATTTAATTATCTACAACTTTTGTTATAAACATTTTTTGATATTGTTATTAAAAATACAAGTTTTGTGATATTTTGTAGGAAAAATCATGTAGTTACATTTTGCAATGTTAATATATTTTTGTATTTTTTTCAAAACTAATACGTTGTATCAAAAAAGTAATTGATTTAATTTGTTTATTGTTTAATTGGCTACAACTTTTGTTATAACATTTTTTTTATATTTTGATCCTAAATGTCAGTTTTATATCATTTTATGAAATATTCCATGGAAATTAATTTAACAAAAAGCAAAGTTTGTGGTTATTATTTAATTAAAATTAAATATGATTTGGTGGCACCAAATATTAATATGTTTCATACCTTTTATTAACAATCAGTAATTCCGGTAATAACATTAATTATTCTCAGTTTCAATTAAAATTTCTCTTGTTGTTTCAAACTTTACGTATGAATGAAACTAACGCATTATATCCGAATGCAAAGTTAGCAAACAATAATTAAAGCCCGTGGAACCGCATTCGTAATTTTCGTAATAAATCACAACGTAGCAACATTTCATCCCACATATAAAATCAATCAATCAATCAGTTCATCAGTATGCAGAGTACGTATCAGTCAAACTCAATGTTTACGGTAAATAAATTGTAATTTAATTAACAAATTTATAATTACTGGTTTTCAAACCAATTTAATTAAAAAAAAATACTAATTATTTATTTTAGATTAAGGATTAACCAATGAATAATGTGTTTTTTTTATTTTTTAAATCGAACGATTAGAAGCTGAGATATTTAAGTTTAAAGATTTGCACGTAAATGGCAACGTCGTAAATTTTAAGAGTACTATCGCCACCTATGTAAGTTAGATTCAATGCAACGTTGCAAATATAAACTTTAAACATAAATATCTCAGCTTGTAATGCTTTGATTTTAATAATTCAAAAATAGATCGTTTTATTTTTATAGAAACTTTCCGTTGTATTCGGAAAAATAAATGAAATATATATATTCAGTGGTACTATAACCTAAAAATAAAGTTAATCAATATATTGAAAAACGCTTAGGAATAATTATTCCTTTTTGTTATTATATCGTCAGTGACGCTTTTAGTTAGATGTTTTTCTAGTTTTAATTCAATGTCACATCAATGTCATAAAAAATTAATCACCTAATTTTACTATTTGCCATCCTAACGAACTATTAATACCGGAGTCCAAATCGATGCGATGCAAATAAAACGGACTGGGACAGATAAACCCTTGATTGAGCGAATGAACGAATAAGGGAGTGCGGTTTTCATATCCATGCCGGCGTTGTCGTATTTGAGCGTGCGGTTCCTTTGCGGCGTTTTGCCGATAAGGGCGGCGCGATGCTATCCTAGTGGAAAATATCGCGGTTTTGATCCAAAGCTTGTGATCATCCCTCTGTCTCGTTTAATTTGATGTGCATACACCGACACTGACACAAACCGATTTGCCTCCACTTGATCCTGATTTTCTTTACAAATTTTTATCCAGTTATTCTGATTCTTTAATAAAAATTGTATTGTAATAAATTACCCTTAAATTTTTAATATTCTTTATGTACTTTTAATTGCTATTTATATAAATTACTGTTTTGGGATGAACTGTTTGTTTGTGTGCCTGGGGCGTAATTTAAGATTTAAGAATTACTTACTTTGTAAAGTGCACTTACATCCCCTGCGTTGAGTGCATGCACTTAACTTGAGGTATAAAACAGGGAATAAAGATTTGATGTTTTTTGTTGATGTACGTTAAGTTATAAACAGAAAACTAAATTTTACAACAAAAAAATATTAAGGGTGAAAACAACCCCTAATTTTATAAACATTAGTAATTAAGGGTTGTATAATAAACAATTAAGATAAATTATTAATCTAAGTTTTTTTTTCATAAAAATTGGGCAATCACAACCTGAGATAATTTAGTTTAAAGTTTTTAATTGCAACGTTGCATTAAACTTATCTAACATAGGTGGCGGTAGTACTCTGAATATTTACGACGTTGCCATTTACATTCAAAATTTTAAACCTAAATATCTCAGCTTCTAATCATCAGATTTTCACCAAACAAAAACATAACAGTGATATTTGTTTATTCACTACTTAAATAAATTACCCTTAATACAAAAATTTAAATAATAAACAATTATATTTATATTTTTTGTTAATGTTTTTTTTTTTAACTTTATACAAAAAGGCATAGTTCTTATCATAATATCATTGTTACGTTGAATAAGGGTAGAAAACAACCGCGATGTGCACACAATACATTTCACCCCCATCACGCACGCCAAATACACATCGTGCTTCAGTAAGTTATAAACCAGATGATACAGATGTTTTTTGCGACATGTGTTTGTTATTTATGTATGTTACAAGCACACAGAGGGCGGTACTTGTTATTTAAATACTGGTTACTAAAAATTAACATTTTTTCAACCCTCACAACTTTTTATGTTTTTTTTATGTGAATATGTCAAATGCAAAATTAGACGCGCATCGCAAACCGAAACACGCAATTTCGTGGAAAGCGGAAAACGGAAATAACACGCTATCCGGTTAATAGTCTGGGGTTGGTTTGGTGTCAAACAATAAATGATTTTATGGTTTTACTTTTAAATACAAATGTATCATATTCCAAACGAGTTGTTTCTTTTTTTTGTGATTATTTTAACCTAAAAATTTTAACCTAATTTTTTTTTTCGTTTTTAGTAAATGATGCAAAATCAACAATCAAGATGAATACAACAGACTTATACTACTTCTCCAATGTGGAGCTAAATAGCAGTTTAGTGGATTACAACTGGACAAACATTTCAAATCCAGAACGTGACGCTTGGGAGCACTGGAGTTCTTTAGTTCAAGATCGCGCCGTTGTCGTCTCACTGCTGCTTATGTTTTCGATGGCAACCGTGTTCGGCAACGCGTTAGTGATAATGGCCGTAGTGCGCGAACGTTACCTCCACACAGCAACCAATTATTTCATAACCTCACTCGCGACTGCAGATTGCCTAGTCGGATTAGTCGTAATGCCATTCAGCGCCCTCTACGAAGTGTTAGAACACACGTGGTTCTTTGGTCCTGACTGGTGCGACATCTGGCGTTCACTAGACGTGTTATTCAGCACCGCGTCCATTTTAAACCTCTGCGTCATCAGCTTAGACCGCTATTGGGCCATCACCGATCCAATCACGTATCCGATGCGTATGACACGAATACGCGCTGCTTGCCTCATCGCCGCCGTTTGGGTTTGCTCTTCAGCAATCAGCTTTCCGGCGATCGCATGGTGGCGTGCCGTTCGCACCGAACCGATACCGGCTTGGAAGTGCCCCTTCACGGAACATCTTGGGTATTTGATCTTTTCTTCGACGATATCGTTTTATCTACCCTTGTTCGTGATGGTGTTCACGTATTATCGCATTTATCGGGCGGCGGTGGAGCAAACCAAGTCGTTGAGATTGGGGACTAAGCAGGTGTTATTGGGTGCTGGAAATTTGGAATTGACCTTGAGGATTCATCGTGGTGGAGCTTGTAATAATGAATCGAGATTGTACTCGCAGGAAGATGAGCCGTTGACGGCGCTGGCTAATAATGGATTGGCGAGGATGGCTTCGACTAGGTTGGGGCCTAATAATAAGGCGTTCTCGTTGAGTAGGAAGTTGGCCAAGTTTGCCAAAGAGAAGAAAGCGGCGAAGACGCTTGGGATTGTCATGGGTGTGTTTATTGTGTGCTGGTTACCGTTCTTCGTCGTCAATCTGCTGAGTGGTTTCTGCATCGAATGCATATGGCACGAGGAGATTGTTCTTGCCATAGTTACCTGGTTGGGATGGATCAATTCCAGCATGAATCCAGTGATTTATGCATGTTGGAGTCGAGATTTCAGAAGGTAAGTACCATTATAAAATTCATTACAAAATTAAAATTTAAAAACACCTTAAAAAATAACTAATTTTCCTTTTTGTTTCATTAAAATCCCTTCAATAGAAACTGAGATATTTAAGTTTAAAGTTTTAGTAGATCAGCAACATCGCTTTAACAGGTGGCGGTAGTGCTCTAACAAATTACGACGTTGCCAATATAACTAAAATCTTTAAAGTTAAATATCTCAGTTTCTAATTACCCGATTTAAAAAAACAAAAATTTAATCAACAATATATTTAATCCTTAACCTAAAAATACAAAAATTAACGTTTTACCCTTTAAACTTCATCCCTTAATCCTTAATCTTGTGATTTTCTTCCTAAACTCACAATTTTAATTTTTCCAATCATATTTTCTATCAAACTGATTTAAACTTTCTGTACAGACTATCAATAAACTTTCTTTTCTCCAAAATTTGGTCCTGAATCCTTGAATCTTTGTAAGCGAATCCTGTATCGAAATTACCAAACTTTTGAGTGACTGATGTTCTCTTAGACTACAATTTCTTAAACTCAACGATCGTCAACTTTCAACAAACTTCTCATCCTAATTAGATTTTGTACACGATTTTCAAGACTTTTTCCTTCTTTTCTTCCTTAAATCTTGCATCCTCTCTACCCTTGCACCCCCTTACCCTTCATTGAGCACACTAACTATTCTTACAAAACTTTTTCTCCTGTTCATTCCTTTATTCTTTTAGGCAATATTCTCTCATCCTTATTATCACACACATCACAACCCCTCAATCCCCAATATCTATTTTTTACTTTTCTACCCCAAACTTTTAATGTTACATTTTCCTAAGTTTTATTAACTTTTATTAAGTCAATCGACATGTCAGTAATAATGTTCTGGCTCGTCAAAGCGAGAAAAGATTTCTATCCGGCTTCTAGTTGAGATGTGGTCGAAATCCACCCTGAAAGGCTTTGGCTTGGATTACATTCAATTTTCTTGACAAATTGATGAGATTTGTGCGTCTTATACTTCGTACCTTTTTTTGTTATCGCGCCCTCGACGAAAGTAATTCGTTAGATGAGAAGTAACGAGAAAAATTTTTGCTTCATCCCCCTTAGGAACAATTACGTAACAAGACAATGGGAGAAACACTTTTGAGGTGTGAAAACAAAATAAAACCCATCTTCTAAAAAACATTCTTAAAAAATGTTAAGGGTTGAAAATTTTTACCTTTAATTTAAGGGTGGTAAATAAATATATTTAATTTTTTATATTTTGTAACTCATGTTTTTGACAACAACAAAAATTTCTTGCATAAGCATCAAAGCAACACACCACCCCCTAACTTTTCAACCCTTCAAAAGTTATAATAAAAACGTGCTACAAGTTTTGGCAACCCAAAAAAACCAAAAGTTACCAAAGTGTTGGCCAACTTTCTTTCCACAAGGGTGCAAAATATCAATCGATATTCAATTTAACACTCAAAACCACCCTTGAAAATTTTCATTCCAAAAAAACCACCAAACATTTTACCACCCTACGAATGCGGGCATGCATTGAGAAACGTAATTAAATTTATGCATAAATTGTGTGTGGGTGGCTTGGGGTATGTGCGGATTGCGTCTTGAAGGGTAAACCCGAAAATTACATGCACATGTAGAAAGTCAGCACCAAAATCAAGGCACAAGTCACACCTCGGTCTGGGATAAGTTGATTCGCACAATAAATACAATCCTACAATTCTACGACGTCGTAGACGCCGCCATATTTAAAGCTAGCTATGGGGGTGCAAATGCGATGACGGAATTAAATCGCATAATCAACAGATGTCAGCTTTAGCTTTGGTAAGCGTGTTTGGAACGAGGATTGTGAATACTTCATACATTCGCCTCAACCCACCCCTCAACTACCCTCTGCTACCCCCGGATTCGTACGGCTTTACACGGCCTCCTTAAACACCGTTCGCACTTTACGTAAAACGAAAATTCTGTGATTGAAAACTAAATTATATATTCATTAAGAACCACCCCTTATGTGCCTACCAGATTTTAACGCGCCAACGCTTTAAAGTTTTAAGTTTAAATTTTGATTTATGTTAAGGGACATTAAGTGTAAAATATTTCAATATTAATTACATTTCTACTACCAAAAGATTTTAAATAACAAAAATCTAATAATTAGTTTCCAAGATATTTAAGTTCAAAGTTTTTAAGGTTAGAATACTATTGCTATTGTATTATAGGTGGCGTTTGTCGTTTGTTTTTCTAATCAAACAAACTAAACAAATGAAAAAACAAATAAATAAATAAAACCATCATTTCCATCTCGTAAAACAAAAACAAAACAAAAATTGTTTTTTTAGGTTTAATTGACGTCAATTAATCTCAAATGTTTTTGTTTTACATTTTGTTTTGTTGATTTAATCGCTGTGCCATGAAAATTAAATAAACCATGCATTTGACGCTGGGATTGCGTAATCCTGATGAGTGAATCTACAAAGTTCTGGAGTTCATTAGTGCACACGATGCAAACGATGCAAAGGACCATGGTTAACGGCTAACGACTAGAGTCCTCATTAAAATCGCTTGGCCGGACCGTAATAAGATGGAATTAAATGATTTCATTAGATTAACGCCTTAAATTTTAATTTTAATTATAAACTTAGTATATTATTATTTTATTTTTATTACTTGAATTTTAATTTTTATAATTCAACACTTGTGCCCTTCATTTGTTTGTTTGCAATTTTTCAAAACAAAACAAAACAAAACAAAACTGATCGTGGTGTTTAAAAAAACAAAACACAAACAATTTGTAGAATGTTACGGTGAAACTAATAAGAAACAAAACAATTGCTAATGTTTGTTTGGAGTCATTTGTCACTTAATGACGTCATAATTACACATTAAAACTTTAAAGTTAAATAACTCATAAACTAATCGATCGATTTTAATAATTAAAAATTATTATCGTTTATTATTTAATGGAGTATTTAATGGTTTGCGTTAAATATGATTAAAGTATTTTTTTAATTTTTTTCTTTGTTAAGTTATTAATCAAACACCAAACAATGAGTAAACATGATGAAAAAAACAAAAACAAATATGTGCTTATGAATAATAGACTAGACATATTCGGTGGGGTGTGGATACATCATCCCTTAATGTAAACAGTCCACAAACAACCGCAATAGCTTGAAATTGCTTGATATTACGATGAGATATGAATAGCTAGACGAAACATGATTGATTGATTACGAACGGGTCAAATCGTTCACACCAACTCGGTTGGTACTTGGTATTGTAAATAAGAAGTTGATTCGGGTCGATTTCTTTCTCAACCCGCAGCCCCAGCAATCTCAGCAGTACTTTGCACTTTTCACACGCCCCACACACTCAAGCGTATTTTACCTAGTTTGCAGGTAAAACGAAAGATTGCTACTTTTTTTTCTTTTTATAGGAAAAGTGTGTGTGGGTGCAAAATAGGCAGAAAACGCTTTAACCACCGCTTCGGTGCATAGTTGACGCTTTAGACTGGCGGAGGGATGTTTTGCAGGATGCCCTTTACGTTTTGCGTTTACGCCACATTTTATTTTCTTCGTTTCGTGCACGCCCGCTGCATAGCTTCCGATAGCGAATGCGAATATAAAAGTCGATCGTTTTGCCATGTAATAAATTGCTTCCTTAATTCCATACTTTGCCAAACCAATACCGAGCAGTCCAAGAAAAAATGATGAACGGATGAAAGGATGAAAAAATGAGAAAAATAAAATGAGGAACTTAGCTTGCAATTTTTTCGCGTGTGACAGCAAAGGGTGCGAAGGAAACTCAAAATTTAAAATTGGTTGTGGGAAAAAAGCAATTTGTACACAATGAAATGCGCGTCAATTCTTAATAGTCACCGCAACACACAATCACTGCTTTAACGGTTATAATGCGACATTTGTGTGAATAAAACGCAAGAAAACGAACAGAAGAAAACTCAAGAAAAATCCTTAAAAAGCAAAAAAACGTAGGGAACGTAAGAAACTGCTTCTTATAAATGCAAATCGCGCGTTTTACTTACTCGCATCTTCTTTTCTGAGATGGGATTGAGTTTTAAGAGTAGTTTGCACAACTACAAAAAGAAGAATAACGTTAATGGAGTGTTTGGTAACTACTTTCAACAAAAAAATCTAAAAAAATTTTTTCTTAAACTAAATAAAACGAGAGATAAAATAACAACAAAAATCTGACAATTAGTTAAAAAGTTATTTAAGTTTAAAGTTTTTATTTGTAATCATTACGTCACTAAAGGCATTCACTTGTTTTATTTCTTTTCAATAATAAACAGCATAAAACAAAACACAAACACTTGTTGTGTACACTAAAAAAACAAAACACTAACAAACTCGATACAACTCTATGAAAATCATCACAGAACAAAACACTAATTGTTTGTATTTGTAAAATTTTAGATAGATACTAGTCTAAACATATTTTTGTTATTTTTATGCGAAAAAAATTAAAAATAATACGAATACAAATTAATTTTTATCGTTACTTTTTTCGCGCTCGTTCTGAGAATGTAAACGTGAAAGATCTTTATTTTCTCACGGCTTTCGCTCACTTTTTCATTCGATTTCGTCTTCCTTCAAACTCCAGCGTTCACATTATAACTCAATTTACAAGTTTGCATTCAATTTATATTTGCGCAACAAATTTAAATGGGTAAACACAAAATTTGTGATTTTCTTTACACTTCATAAACTTTGATACAGACAGAATAATATTTAAAAAAATTCCTAAATTTTAAATTTTTTAAATTGGTTCATTACTTTAAGAGATATTTGAGTTCAAAGTTTTGTAATAATGACGTCAGTAAGAGGTATAAACAAAATAACATTAATTCAATTGTTTTGTTTGGTTGCTATTGAGTTATGTTTGTTTGTGTTTTGTTTTGTTTTATTCGGGATAGGTTTGTGTACCTGCTCAGGTATTGTTTCTTTTGTTTTGTTTTGTTTTGTTAAAAAAAACAAAATATGTTATCTGTGTTATTCTGACGTTATTATTACAAATTCAAACTTTAAACTTAAATAACTTCTAAACTAATAGACCGATTTTTGTGATTTAAAATAAATAGTTACTATTTTAAGCTGTTGATTTTGTATTTTTAATAAAAAATAAAAAATATTAAAATTTAAAATAAAAAAATTTGGATTTGTAATTGTAATTTGTACTAACAATTGTAATGCATAACGCGTACAACCTGCATCAATAAATCAAAATACAGTGCCGGAAATGAACAACACACGCTTGTTATTGTAAATGTTCGCATTATGAACGCACTATTGATTCACAGTTAATTTATGGTTAACGAATGCATATAATTGACAAAGTGCTTTAGGGGTGGGTGCATTGGGAATTGGAAAACGTCCCTGTCGAATTGTAATTCGAAATTTATGTGCAAAATAAATTTAACGATTTTACCATATTTACCACTTAAACAAACCGAATGAAATTGTATTTTTTAATTATTATTATTTTTAATTACATTACAACCCTAAAGCTGTACGTCGAGTCACACAACGACTATTGTTTATTTGTAGAACGATATAATACTAAACAAATATTTGTTTTTGACTCGCAATTAACGTGAACGATAAAAAGTAAACAGCACCAACACAGATTTTACGATCGTGTTGTTTATTTTGTAATTTTTAGTTAAACAATAATTAAATCCTTTGTTAGGTTTATTTTTTTTAAAATTTAATTAAACTCGAGTTGTATTAAATGATATAACTTGGAACTTCTTGGAAAATCTGTACTGCTATTTTTTTTATTATATAACGGCAAAGGTGGATGCGAATTTCATTTGCTACGAACTGCAATATGACGCAATGATTTACTGTTTTACTGACGTAATCATAAAAGCCATGTAAAGTGCGCATTACAAACTGCAGACTGATTGATTGTGAAAATCAAAATCTCGGATTGCATGCTGTGAGCACTACAAATCGTCAAGCAACGGGCTCAACGGAAATAATCGTGCATTTATGTTTAATTTCCTTCATAACGTCGAAAGCTTGCAAATCCTGCTTTGGCGAAAAGCTGCAGTTTATGCGTTCAGTATGAAATTCAAATTACGTCGATTTACATTCCATGTATGCAATTGCAAATGATTGGAAATATCAACTATAAATATTTATAAGTCAAAGTTAATATTTTTTATTAAATGTATTAATTAGTTGAAAAATAAATAGTTTTAGCGATTAAGATTCAAAAAATCTTATAGAGTATTAAATTGTGTAAATTTTGGTTTTTTAAATTTTTAAATCGGATAATTAGAAGCTGAGATATTTTAGTATTAAGTTTTGTGTGTAAATGGCAACGTCGTAACTTTTGCGAGTACTACCGCCACCTATGTTGAAACAGTGTTGTCATGTCTAAACTTTAAACTTAATTATCTTACCTTCAAATTGTTAGAATTAAAAAATTTAAGTTTATTTAATAATTAGTTTTTAATAAAAAATTTATTTATAAAACAATAACATAAAATTTTTTACAAATGAAGGGTGAGTTAAAAAAATTGATTTAACATTTAAATTGTTACAGTGAGTAATTAAATGTTAGATATTTATATACACGTAATTAATTTACATTGCAACCCCTATCTTTTAACCCTTAAATTCTAATTTTATTTCCTAGTTAATTTATCCATGTACACTACCCTTAATTGACTTATTTATCAAATGGAACGTAAATCGCAAATTTTCTTTATTATTTCATCCCTTAAAGTTAAAAATGAATTTATCTAAACTAAAACAATATTTTAGGTAGTAAAAAGTTTTATGATTTAAGGTTAGGTTTTGGGATATTTTAACACGTTGCCTTTTGTGCGTCCGACGCACAACGCACGACCTGCCCCCAAATTGAAAACATTGCGATTAAGGTAAATGTTATCGTAAGTCTTGCACAATAGGATTATAATTCATATAGACCAACGTTGCTGCGAACAAAAACCTTGGGGCGGTTTTGTGCGTTTTAGGGGTGGTTCTGCGGGCGTATAAATTTTCCAAGCTGGACGAGCTGTGAGGTCGTTTCTTTTGTGCAGAGAATAAAAAAAACGAATCTACATTTGGTACAGTCGACAAAACCCAAAACATTATGATATTAGTATCTTGATATCATAATATTATGATATCAATTTCATGTGTAACAATATCTTTTAAGCCGATTTAATTTTTTTATTGTCACAAGTATGAAACGTTACTTTGTAATTTTTTTTTACTTTTTAATTTGCACAACTACAAGCTAAGTTATTTGAGATTAAAGTTTTTTACAAACCTGGCAACGTCGTAACTTTTCAGAACACTAACGCCACCTATCATATACAGTGTTGCAATTCAAAACTTTAAACTTAAATATCTCGGCTTCTTATGGACCAAATTAAAAAATTCAAAAACTAAAATTTCTGTTTTAACGTTTAACATCAAAAAAACATACTTTACAGTCATAATTTTAATTAGTAGCTAATTATATTTTTTTATATTTTAAATTTAATTCTCAATAATTATTTGTTTGTGACACACACGTAGTGAACTCAAAACACACTTAAAGTTTAACTTAAATCTATGTGTTTAAGTTTGAAGCAGCACTTGTTGGCATGAGTGTTCATTAATTCAATTACGACAATATCACGCTCTGCGCCGCCCTCCACCTACACACCCTATCTTTGTGTGAGGCAAGGTACACGTATTATTTAGTCTTTCAAGTCTTTGCCGGTTCACACACCTGCGCACAAATGTAAACTGTAAACTGTTTACCAACGTGTTTGTTCGTCTTGTTGTTCGGCATCTAACAAGATCAGAATCTCGATGAAATTAAATTTACGTCTAAAGGCTTTGAACGCTTGCTAGCCGAACCAAAACCTTTGTGTTATCATTACTTCCACACCATATTTGTGTGTTTGTTAGTTGTTGACAAATACAGTTAGGAATTAGTGGAGATTTAAATCTAAAACTTTGTGTTTAAACGTTGATTAAAAATACTTATAGGTTAAGTAGATAAGTAAAATTTTTAAATGTTATTGAAAATTTTATTAAGAGCTTAAATTAAAAATTTGGCTAAAATCTATAAAGCCAATTATAAGATATAATTATTTTTGTTAACGTAAAAAAATGGAAAAAAATTTAAATTTTGAAAAGTAGTGTTTCTTTGAGAGTTTGTGTAAAATTGACACGGTTTACAAAAAAAATGTATTACCATTTTTTGTCTAAAATTTAATTTCTAATAACTTTCACTTAGATAATTTTTTTGATATTTTTAATTTTAAGGGAACTTATCTATGTTTTAGTAAAACAAAACACTTTATAACACAGAATATTTGTGAAATTTAAAAAAAACGACCCCATAATTAAAGCTTATACGTTAGTCTTCACTAACCCTGCTAGTTTTCAATAAAAAAAGGCAATACGATGCTTTGGTCCATACCATGAAGGTATGAGTGTGAGTCTGAGGGGTTTTGAGCCTTCGAGCGTTGGGGAGGGTTTTATTCTCAGTTGGTGCGGCTGGTGCGGCCGTAATCTGGTTATCCGGGTCACGGCGTCAACTAATTCAGTCACCCTTGCGGATAGAAAACCCACCCCTTACCCTTTCTCACTCACTATTTGCTTGCTACTGTGAGATGTGAGAATACGCGATGCAAACCATATTAGCCCTGTGTTTAGATACACCAGCGAATTAGATGCTGAATAAAATATTTCAAAAATAATAAAAACAAGATTAAAATTTAATAATCCCCTAAATTGGAATCGTTAAAACACGCAACAAAATCCAAAAGATAAAACGTAAAATAAATTTTATTTTTGTATCGGTTTAATGATGATTTCATTACATGTATCAAATTCAACTTTGTATTTCTTTTAGATTATTTTAGGGAAAGGATTCCAAATGTCATTATATTGTATTTAAATTTAGGAAAACAGATTTTTAAGGGTGAAACAAAAATAATTTTGTTTTTATTTTTAGAATCGAATAATTAGAAGCGGAGATATTGGACTTTGAAATTTTTAGTACAACTGGCAACGTCGTAACTTTCGTGAGCACTACCGCCACCTGTAAAAGCGACGTTGCCATAACAAAAAAATTTAAACTTAAATATCTCAGCTTCTTAAACTTCGATTTAAAAAAATCAAAAACAAAAATTAAGAGTATAGTTTGTTGTAATTAATTAAAATGTTCAATTAATTTTTTACATACATTTTAGTCTTGTTTTTAATTAAATTAATTAAAAATTTAATTTTATAGCGATTTTTTATCCTGTCGTTTTCTATAAAAGCAATTTTACAGAAAGCTACGTATCCATGTAATCTCAAACGTTATCCAGACTTTATACCAAAAAGAAGGATTTGAACACGCGGATAAAGATGAAGATGGAGATGAGAATAATCTCCCTGAACGGAGTAACTGAGCGTTGTATCAATGTTTAACTTATTTATACAGATTTTAAAAAACGTAAAAACTACCCTTTAAAAAACACAACTCTTAAAAATATTTTTCACCCCTAAAAATTAAAAAAAAACTACCCCTAAATTTACCACTCAGAAAGTATTTGTATCATCCTCTAAAATAAATTTCTTTTATATTTTTGTGTGTTTATTATGTTTTATGTTGTGTCTTTATTTTACGATGTGTATTTTGGATTTATGATACTTGTGATACTTATGATGACGACAGCAATGTATGAACCCATTTGTGCCTCGACGCATGATGAAAGGATGTCTATGAAGTAATAAAGCTCCGAACGGAGAGTTTGGCTTCAGTGCGAGGAGCTTTTAGAGCTTTTGTGACTTGTGGTGCACGCGCCGTGAAGCGTACTTTTGTTGTAAACAACGCTCGCTGTAAACGACAAGAACTAGGAGCTAATTGGATCGTATGTTTTGTGTGCGCACGGCGGTGGACCGAGGCATTTACACAATAAACCGGCCACGACGACCAGCGCAGCAATGACAAACTCGAGTAGCGTCGTCCCAGTGCAAGTATTGCAACAATACACAGCTGCTGTGTGAAGCAAATTTGTGCACAAAGCATAATCAACAGATACTTGGAACAAAACGGACGTAATAGACGTGTGTGGGACATTGTGGCAGACTAAATAATACAATATAAATAATAATCTGAGATTTAGACGTTTCATCAAAGTTAAATTGTAAAAAAAAAAATTTTTTGTTTAAAATGGATTTGGACAGCAAAATAATAATTTAATATTATTGAAGGGTTGATAGTTTTGTAGAGAATAAAATTTTTTAATTTTTATTTTTTTTATTTTTTAATTTGGACCATTAGAAGCTGAAATACATAAGTTTAAAGTTTTGCAATTAAATGGCAACGTCGTAATTTTTTGGAGCGGTGCTGCCATCTACAATAATGCGACGTTGCCATTCAAAATTTCAAATTAACATATCTCTGCTTATACTTCTTCAAATTTAACCAAAAAAAAATTATAAATTATATTTAATGTTAAATTTTCTAATCCATAAATTACAACCCTTAAATTACAAAAAAACTACCCTCACATAAATCATCCCTTATTTTTTTTTCATTGTCAAACTTTATCGCAACTTCCAAGTGCATTACAAATACTTTGCAGTTGTAAATAAACATCCACACAACACTTGAAAATGTTTTATGTTTTATTTCGTTTCGCAAAGTTTCAATGATCCGATTGGGAAGTTCTAGAACTCAACTTCTAGCTTTTTGGATGCTGTGTATGTGGAAACGCAAGATACCAACCATCCTAGTGTCTCTTAGTGTGTCCTCGTTCGTATCTTGATCCTGTATCCTGATCCACATTCACATCCTGTTAGACGTTGACCTTGACTAGTTTTATCCGTCTTCGCCAAGGTCGCCAGACAATTGTCGCGCTGGTTCGCAAATTTTTGGCACCGACGCTATCGCTGGTAGGGAGTCGAAACCGAAGTTAAAAGATATACGCAGGATTTGCAGGATTCACGGCCAGTTTGTTGGCAAGCGACCCAACATACCCCACACGACTGTTTCTGATGTTATTGATTTTGCGTAAATATCTGTAATTTAGTATAATTTGGTTTAATTCAGAAGATTTATTTAGTATATCAATTTATTCGTTTACTTTCGGATGAAAATGAAGAAAAAAAAATTTTAACAGAAAATTTGTTTTCAAATAATTTTTTGTTTGTGATGAAAGTCTGGCTTTTGTTATGACCTTGTAGATGTCGTAAACAAATCATGTAGAATATGAATTCAAGTAGCACAACCACATGTGATGCGTGAGGAAAAACTTTCATAAAAATGCATTGAATTTTTTATAAGAAAATTTCCCAAACGTATTGAAAAAAATACAAAGATAAGTTTGTAATCCAACAAAATATTTAATTAAAATTAACTAAAAACTATTTTAAGAGTGGTTTTTAGGGGTAGTTTTTAAGGGTAAAATTTAAGGGTTGTTTTTTTAATAATCCAAAAATGTCTTCTATCCTTAAAATTGTCATAAGTCATAATACCCATAACTACCCTTGTTCAAGTACAATGTTCCTGTACACTTTCTACACGCAGGAACAGGTTTGGAAAATCCTGCAATCCTGCAAGTCTGCAAGCTTGCTTCTCTGACGTCCCAGTGGCAAACGGAGCGTAAAGCGCTCCCGAGTTATGCAACCGGAAGGGAGGTGTAGTACTTGCTAGCTGGATGGTAGACATGTATAGTCGCTTGTTCTTCGTTGTGCGCAGTTTTCGGGAATTCTCACAAATTATAGTCAAAACCACCCCGACCACCTCAGACACACCATGCGCGCGAACGAACGAACGAAAAACATTCAACCGAAATTCCCAATTCAGGGATGAGTGTACACGTGGCGCACTAAGCCGTAAGCTCCCAGCGTCCAGGAATAATTTTGCGTTCCTGGAATCTTAAAAATCTTAAAATGCGATTATGACACTTAAAACAGGCACAAACTTTGCACGCTTCAAATATTTTAAATACTAAAATGATAAAACTTAACACACAAATCTATGTTTTCCTTCATACTTTGTAAGATTAAACTGAACTGGTAAATTTTATCGAAAAATTGTATTAACGTTATTTGTAAATAATTAAATTCTCTACATCTTTGTTTATACAATTTTTTGATATTATTAATGAGATTTTAGTTTTTATGTAGTTTAAGAACAAAAAAAGCGCAAAAACTTACAAACCCACTTTGTTGTTTTCTTATATTTCGGTAATTTAAACAAAACTGGTGCGTTTTATCAAAAAAAGTTACTAAGATAAATTATACGTTATTAAATTCTCTACAATTTTTGTTAAATCAATTTTTTCATATTGTTACTAATTTTCTAGTTATATGTTGTTTAGTAATAAACATAGTGTAAAATCCAACAAGCAAATTCTTTTATTTTCTTATATTTTGGTAATTTAAACAAAACTGGTGCATTTTATCAAAAATTATTACGGGGATAAATTATACATTATTAAATTCTCTACAACTTTTGTTATAACTATTTTTTGGTATTATTGTAAACAATATCAATTTTTTACAAAAAAGTAACTAAACAGATGCAAAAAATAACAAGTTTTTTTGCAAATATTCAAATATTTTTAGATACAATGTAAAAAAATCTAAAAAGACATGCAAGACCTCATGACCTAAAAGGTTTTCGTCCTTTCCGTCCACCCTTCGATTTACCACCCTATGAGTTACCATATGCTCGCGTCGTATATAAATATCGTTTGGTGGGTGACAGGTGTTGAGGACGTTTTGTTGAAATATTAGATTCGGTTTTATGAACTGCTGTCACTATCCCGGTCAGAAACTCTTCACATCCTGCATTCAAATGTCCTCAATACTACATTTCGTATATTTAATTTTTTACACAAAAAATTTGCAACTTTCCATCGCTAGTAAACGCACGAAGAGTTAGAGCGTTAAGCTTTTGAAGAAAAGCGTTTCTTACAAGATAAGCTGGTCATTTCCAGACCACACAAAGGACGATACAAATGTGGTGGTTGCAAGGATAACGGATTGGAACGCCAGGGTAGTAGAAAGGAGTTAAAGCCCAGTAAAGCAAGATACAGCAAGTTGGAAATGTGATGAAAACGAGTTGAAGAGAGAAACTAAGATTTTGTGTGTGAGTCTGGTTTTAGAACTACTGGGGAGTTTTGGGCTAGTTTGTAGCCAGCGCAAATCCTTTTTAGGGTTCATGGTCTTTTGCTCCTTTTTCTTACTCCCACTATTGGTATTTTCATTCTAACCATTTCTAACGGAAACTATAAATATCAACGTCGATGTGTTTTAGTTAACATAACCGCGCTTTCTAAGCTTTTCAACTAAAAATAAACACACAATTTAAATTACAAAAAATAATTGAATATTGTCTGGAATTAATTGTCATCTCCTTGAAGACAACATCACTTGGAGCACGCTCACCAAATTAAATTCTCATCAAAACGGCGGTCGAATGGCATAGAAATTGAACGCATTTGGCGGAAAAGTTGCTGACTCGTTGACTTTTCAAGTTCATAATTCATTCAATTCCGGCGTTCTGCACGTTTTCAATTGCTTACATAACAAGAAACATTTTATAATATAAACAATTTTTTGTTGAGTTGTAAAGCTCATAAGTATTCAATTTACCGCTCGATGTTTTTTTTTAATTTTTTTGAAATAAAATCGAGTTTGTGTTGTGATTTTTTTTTGTGAAAAAAATATAACATGTAAATGAGTAAATTTGGTATAGTTTGTAATGCGAGGCACGTTTCTTGGCACCCAAGTGGCAAGCCAAAACCACCCTTGAAAAGCGTGGAGAGAACAGACAACAGACTTTCATAAACGATGGCCAATGTTTGGCCCAAAAGTGCAAGCAAAACGGGTCAGTGTTTTCTAAACACTTCGTGACTTGGTTTTCTATTTGCACATTGAGTTTTTATCAATAGAAAAACTACTTTTACATTAAAAACTTAGATATTAAAAAAATTATTAATAAAAATATATTTTTATATTTTTTTAAAATTAAATATAAGTAATAAAAATAATATTTTAATGGTTGTTAATATTATTAATTAATTCTAGGGGTAATAAATTTAGATTTAAAATTTAAATCGATAAAATCGGTCAAGTAGTTCCCGAGATAATTTGGTTTAAAGTTTTTTTAACGTGCGGTACCGTGACTCTAATTTGTAATAGGTGGCGCTCACCGTACGTCAAAGTACAGATGTCGCTCCAGTCTTTTTTAAAACGTCAAAACTTCAAACTTCAATATCTTGGAAACTAATGAACGGATTTTAACCAACTAAAATTTTTCTGTCTTAAAATTAAAACTACTAACTACTCTTATAATAATTTATTCACAAAATATAAATACTACCCTTAAAATCAATTATTTTAATTAAAAAAAAATTAAAACATTTAAAAAAGATTTATTTTTATAATATAGTACATCCTGTATTAAGAATAACTTACTACAAATTTAAGGATAAAACTACCCTTACACAACTCACTTTATATTATTTTGTGTAAATATTATTTTTATCATGCGAACCACAACGAGCACAACTCGCTCAACGCACAACAAACATATTGCATACACAGCATGCAATGTAATAACTTTCCACCCTCATATTTTGAAACATTTCACCCTTTTGCCTGTGGAAGCATTACGTGCGCCCCCCACACAGACATTTATTGCACTCGAATCAGCGTGGTGTACATTTCACTGATGGCAGAAAGCGGGAACAAACAGAAATGAATTGTCCCGGTTCCAGGGGTGGTTGTAGTCTGCGTATGCAAGAGTTAAAATTGAATACACAGTTGTACATAATAAATAACATAAATTATGCAATTGCACATTAATACTTGAGGTATAAAACGTTTTAATTAACAATTAAAAATTTAAACTGTATCAGGGATGATTCAATATGCGAAATTTAGCGAACGTTAAAATAGTTATTTTAATGCACTTTCATTTATCAAATAAACAATTTTTTGTTAAAAAAAAAATAATTGGGGTAGTTTTAGGATGTAGTAGTGGTAGTAGTAAAGCTCGGCAAATTCGCTAGCATTAAGCTGATAAATTTACTCTCATGACAAATCCACACATTTTTCATTCAAAGCATTACGTGATTAAATTTTTTTTTAACTCGGGGGTAGTTTTCTATTTTAAAGGTTGATATTTTTAAAATCTATTTTTTTATTTTCTAATTTAATTTTTCGATTTTATTCAATTTTTTTGTTTTACAGCGTTTTTAAGGTTAACTGGTTGGACTAAGGGTTGATGGGTGATGTGATTCAGGCCTTAATTAAAGAGATTCGACGTTTAAATGTTTTAAAATTCAAAGCGCACGACATCGCCGTCTGAGCCTGAAATTTGCAAATCCGTGGAACATTGAACGTTGAAGGCTTGAAGCTTTCGCGTTGAAATAACTAATGAAAAAAAATTGCATGCAAATCCAGGTGATTTTAATTAAAAACCTACTACGTGCTATGCCGTTCAACGTCCATAGTCTGTCGTTTATTATTTGTTAGTGGTGGTTTAAACCATTTGTCAAACGCTGTGTAAAATTACAAAACAAAAATGCAAAAGAAAAAGTTAAAGGTTGAAAAATTCCAACACTTAATTTAATGATGTATCAACAGTTGGAGCATGAAAAAATAATAAATTAACATTTTTAATTTTTAATTTCACTTAATTAGCTCAAGAGATATTAAGGTTTGAAGTTTTTTGAGGTTAATGTGACGTCATTGTGTGTAGTTCTCAACGCCACCGTAGTCAGTGCGTAGTGACGTAGCAAATGCAAAACTCAAACATTTTATTTACTTTAAACATCAATAACTTTGGTTCTAATGGACGGATTTTAAAATTAAAAAAACTAAAACACGTAGTTTTTTATTGGCTATAATATGTTTAATGATTTATAAAAATATAAAGATATTTAAAATATAATATCACTAAAAATGTAAAAAAAAATAAAAAAATTTATGATAATGTTTTCTGTTTTTGATCTCTAAATTGTCGTTTTTATTATCATTATTTTATGTATTCATAAAATTTCGCATCGTTTTCATCAGTTATTACATTTATGTTTAATAAATCTTCTTCCATACAAAACATCCAGTAATAAAATGGTCATAAACTTATAATCATTACGAACTATAATAACTATGCCAGTAAAAAGTTTTGATATAACTTGTAATAAATTGATGTAACGTAAAGTAAAATAAAACAAAAGTTACAAAATGACAGAACTAATCGACGGTTTCGACCATGTTGTTCCACTGTGCGAGTCTGGAGCAGTCTGGAGAGTGAAGACGATTTGTTTTCAGATGAAATCTAAGACTGACACGAAAAAAGAGATCTTGATGAAATAAAATGAATAGGGATGATAACCTAAACCAGTGAAAGACAAAGTCAAGAAAATAAAAAAAGACGAGCATTCACAACTCACTGATATAGGAAAAATCTGCCTCGACGTGTATTTCCCAGCGGGTGTCTTGTTTCTTTACTCGGGAAAAGTCGCCAAAGCAGGAAACTTACCCCAAGGATTTTGGTTTTCCGTCGGTCGCATTGAACGCTACATGACGTTTTGTAAAGTTACCGTACTCCAGCTGTATCCTGCTGAGTCCTGTTGTGTTTACAAATAATTATCTTGGTGTAAAAATTTTTTTTTTGCGAAAAAATTCAAAAAAAAAAATTTAATGACAAAAGTTTGTTTGTTAATTAATTCAATAATTCACAAATTATAATAACTTGAATTTGAGTGGAAAACCCAGATAAAGTTGTTTTATTCGTACACCGAAGTTAAGATGGAAAACTTGAGAAATTTTTATTAAAAAAAAAATTTGTAAGAAGATGAGAAAATGAAGAAATGAGAAGACGCGAACGCGAAGTCGTTCGAACACGAGAAGCGTTAAAGAATGAGATTTTATTACGCTTCAGCAGAATTAAAAATTAATTCGATTGAGTTTAATTACGCCTTTAAAAACGAACGTCTTTCGCCTGTTGATTAACGGCAGTGGAAGTAACAGTGCGCATAAAGTTATTTTTGCAGTTTGCACAAAACGGGTTGGGTTTATCAAAAAAAGTTATTAAAATAAAATTTATAGTATTTAATCCTCCACAATTTTTGTTAGAAACATTTTTATATATTTTTAATAAAATACAAGTTTTTATTAGTTTTAGTGAAAAAATCAAATTTTCGGTTTTAGTTTTTTTGACTTTATTGTTTGATTTAAGCAATAGGGGTTGATTTAAATATAAAAGTAATTAAAGTAAAATAATCTTTGTTTAATTATCTACAATTTTTGTTATAAACATTTGTCAATATATTAACCAGAACTATCAGTTTTTAGAGGTTAAATATAAAAATCAAAAATAAAATTGAATTTTTACTTGTTATACATATAACTTGTTATAAATTTCGCACAAAATTCGATTTCCGATCAATTTTGTAACTATTCTGTCAGAATCGTACACCCGCACGAATAGAGTAGGAGCGTGTTAAGCGGTGGTGAGTGAATTGGTATGCTCGCGACGCATGTGCTGGATTTCAGAACGCTGGGTTACAGGGTAGAAGTTTAATGAAGCGATTGATTGACGTCGGTAGCAGACGTTCGTAAAATTTTCTACATTACTCCCTGAACAGATTTCACCCAGTGTAATAGTATCAGTATAATTTATGAACATTAAAAAACAATTTTTTTTTTTAATTCATTTATAATAATTTAATTTATTATATTTATAATTTTAAATTAATTTTAGATTGTTCACGGATTTAAAAAAATAATTTTAGTTTTTTTTTCATTAAAATCCATCAATTAGAAGCTGAGATATTTAAGTTTAAAGTTTTGTACAAAACTGACAACGTCGTAATTTTCCTAGTACTAACGCCACCTATGTTTAATGCAACGTTGCCATCAAAAAGTTCAAACCTTAATATCTCAGGTTGTAATTAACATATCACCAAAATGTAAAATAAATTATGATAGTCGTAATCTACGCTTATAACTTATAAATTTAGGAATCATCCCTTAAACTTCCCAAAACTACCCTTAACAAAAACCTATATACTAATACATAATTAAATTAATAATCTATATATTGTTATATGCTGCTAAGCACAAAATATTCTATTTGGTGGTGTAGAGACCCCAACCCCTAAACGAAATTTGTTCTTTATTCGCACAAAATATACCCTAACAAATTATACGTCAAATTCCATGCTGGAACACTACTGGTTGTAGATGGTGTCAGTAGTGGTCGAATAAACCTCTCAAACATTCGAGCCTTTCAACCCCCAACAGTCTAGTCTCTTGTCTATTGTCGGGTGGTATCGGTAGCTGCCGCTATTTGCAAAGGATTGTTTAATGGCTTACATCCTAACTACTTCACAACTAATTGTGCCCGCTTAGTAAATGAGAAAATGAGAAATCGATAACCAACGGTGGTAAAACTACCCTTCCTAACAAAGATCAAACGATCATTTACGTCATTAAAATATAAATAAAAAAAATCATGATTGTTTCTTAATCGGTTTGCAGATTTTATTTTGGATATATAGTTTTTGAGATATTAGGGTTTAAAATTTTGTGACGTCATTTTTAGGTTAAGAAACTTTAAACATAAATATATTTTAAACTATTGGACATTTTTTTATAGCAAAAATTTTAATATTAATATAATTTAAAGGAAAATTTTTTAAAAATAAGTATTATTTGTTGTAATTATTATAAATATTTATAAAAAAATTATAAACAAATTTTTCAAAAAAAAATGTTTTTTTAAGTTAATGTATTTAATATATAATCAATCAAAATAAAACTTTTTACAATAACTTATGACAGGAAAATTGCCTTAATCGAATGATTTTCTTTCATATCGGATTATAAATAATTTAGCAACCAAATGTTTTGTTTGGTTGTTGTTGTTCCGGGAAAAGTTTTTATTTCCAAAGCAAAGTTAGAAATTCCAATACGGTGCAAACTTTTATTTTTCTCAACTTTGTATCGGAAAATTGGGAAATCGGAAAATTAAATTAATCATTTACTTCAACATGAGTTATCTTGAGTTGTCTTGAGTTATCTTCAATTACATTGATTTGAAATTGCAAAAAAAACTTGACAGGAAAGATTGAACGTTTTTCCGGAAAAATTTTCCACCGAAAAATGCTTGTCAGTGTATTGCACGAAATAATGCGGTACCTTAAAATTCGATTATGTTCAATGAATATTCTATTTTGCATAATACCGAAACGATGTAAACCCTCCCCTTATGATTTGTTTTTATTTTTGACATTTTTTGACAAATTTGGGTTTTGTAATTATCATAATTACTTTCAGAAACGGTAAACAACATAATTTGTTTTTAAAATAATTAAAAATAGGAAACAAAGTACTGTTCTTAGGGGTTGATGATATTCGGGGTGTTGGCGTCGAGTGTCAGTATACTTCACAGAACTACAGAACGTTGAAAAGACAAATTGTCCTTGACACAACACGCCTAACGAGCGTTCAAATATTCATTATGTTTGCCTCGCATTGGCATTGCTATCGCGATAGGGTAAGAGTTTAAAGGGTAGGGGTAGCGCAATCAAATTCTGTTAAACTTTGAGTTTGTGTTAAGTACAACTTGGATTGAGTTAAATTTAACGAATGGAAATCTCAAAAATAAATATCAATTAACTAATTAATTAATTAACGCTTGAGGGTGAAAAGTTAAATTGGGCAAAATATTTCAAAACAAAATAGAAAAGGTGGAATAAACATTTTTAAAATTGGTTGAATAGTTTAAGAGATATTTAAGTTTAAAGTTTTTAATACGGCAACGTTGCATTTACCTAGGTGGCGCTAGTACTCTCAAAAATTACGACGTTGCCACATCACACAAAACTTCACACTTGAATATCTCGAAAACTACTCGGCCGATTTTTACCAAAAAAAATTTATTAGTTATAAGATTTAATAAATTTGATGTTTTTTAATCAAAGTTAATTAAATTATAAAATAAAAGGTTTTTTTTGCTTTTTTTACATCAAAACTGGATTTATTTAAGTACACATCTTCACTCACCATATTTTCACGGATTTTCAATAGGAATTTACTGATTTTGATTCAGATTCGATTCATCTTTCATTTCAAAGAAAATCAAAGTGATTTAAACGTAAAATAAAATTAGTCTACCAAAAAAATTTAAAAACTACCCTCTTTGAAGATATAAATAAAAATTCAAGCATGGGAGTGAGGAGCTTGTAATGCAAAGCGCCAAAAGAATATTTTACGATACGCAAAGGTGCATTCCAGGAACTTGGATTTTTCTTTGCTCCACAGAGTGAAATATCAAAGAAAACTGTGGGTAACATAGGATATCACATTGCCTATTGTCACTCGAGTGGAAAGCGTATTCAAACCTTGGTCGTAAAAGTATTTCGATATTTCCTAAAGCGTATTATAGATAAAATAAAATTTTATTTAGTATTTCACGCTAAAAACTAAAATTTAAATAATTTTTTTAAAGCTTGTTATATTTATTTGATTATTAAATAAAATCATAATCATCCCTTAATATGGTTAGTATTTGCGTTTTACATTTTTCAGTGCTGGTATCAATCGATTATGCTTCTAAAAAATTTCCCTAATGTAATGCAGATGCTTTCAACTTTGGTACGCTTTTAACGCTCTATTTTTCCATCCCTCCCGCGACGACGGCATTGTTTGCATTGCTAGTTCGTTCGTTGGGTTGCGGAACAGAAAATCCTCCTAGTGTTCCTCAATGCCTTTCGATAAAAAGCACGGGTAATTTGTGTTTCCGCGACGATTAATTATGGGCTCACTTAAATTAATCACTTTGCCAAACTCGATTGGCAGCAGCGAGCTTGGAAAATAAAAGGATTGTTTGGAACTGCAAACCAAATAACCTTGAAAACAACGGGAAAAAAGGGAAAACTTACACTGCTTTTGAGTCCCAAAAACCAGATGACCCATAAAACTATGCTTCATTCGGCACATTACCATTGCTTTTGTTTTGTGTGATTTGAAAGCTTTTTGTTCTTGTTTTTGTTTTTCAAGCTTTTAAAGCACAAAAAGTAATAAAACACGTTTTTTGTTACAAAAAAAATCATTAAAATAAAAAAAATGTTTTAGGCTAAAAATTATATTTGTTTATAATTTTTGGTTCATCAAATCCTAAGATATTTACAGTTTACAATTAATTAACGCCATCTATATTTCAATAACGCACAGTTTGGTTATATACATGGAAAATTTGCTGAAAACGCAACTTTTATGTTTCTATACAAAATTAATGTAATTATGATTGTAATTTGCTTTTGTCTGAAGTGAATTTCTCGAGTAAACTTACTGTGTATTTCAACGTTCAGCGCAAAGAAGTGAACGGCTGTGATAATAATAATTATAACTACATCAGTTACGCTTTGGCATCATGATAGGCCCAAATTTATTAAAGCCTCAAGCTATACAAAGTTATACTACGAGAGTTCGAGCATAAAACTGAACTTTGAGTTTGACTATAGAAACGAAAATGAGAACGAAAACAATTCGTAACACAAAAAAAATAAAAAAATAAATTTTCTAAAATTTTATTTATAATAATTTAAATTTTAGTTGATTAATTAATTAGTAAGTTAATAGAAGATCAAAAAATATTAATTTTAGTTTTTGTTTCATTAAAATTGATTGGATAACGGCTGAGATATTTAAGTTTAAAGTTTTAGTGTAGTGTGGCAACGTCGTAACTTTCGTGAGCGCTAGCGCCACCTAGACAAATGCGACGTTGCCGGAAAAAACTTTAAACTTAAACAACTCAGGAACTAATTCTTCTATTTTAAAAATAAAAAATGGACACATAATATTTTTAATCGTTTTATTTAGTTTTTTTAAAATAAATCTATAAAAATTAATTTTGACGTAAAAATAGTAATGAAAATTAATTGTATTTAGTGTAGTTTGGTTGAAATTAAAGTCGGTTAGGTATTAATTAAAAGAAAAACAATTATACGCTGCGTCGGTACCAACTACCCGCCATGCACCACGACTAAAACTTATACTAACGCAATTTTCCCTCAACTAGTCACAATGATTAGGCCTCGTCGCGCATACGAAAATTCCTACAACCCTATCTCTGTGCACGTGCATGTATTTTGGAATATTCGGTGTACGCTTGCCTTAATAATAACACAACAGGCCCTCGGGGTGCAAGTCGATTAATTTTGATTAAGGCCGAGATAACGAGCTATCTGCTTTGTGTGTTGATCTACAGAGTGTTACCATAATAATTACCATTTTTGGTTTTTTAAAACTTTAATTGTTTTTATTTTCAAATTTTGAGGGTGAAAATTAAATCCTGCATATTTGTTTCAGAGCATTTCTACGTATCCTGTGCGTATGCTGTCCGCGTTCAATTCGTAGACGTTATCAGCCGGCCTTCAGGACAAAAGCCAGTCAGGTGAGTGCCGCCGCCGAACGAAAAACAGATAATCCTATGCCACAGGTTGAATGTGGAAACAATAACACACGGCGCGAGGATTGAATAGGTCGCGCACTCAATTGGACAACGATTGGACAAATGCGATAAACAGCTTTTCATCACAACGTGTTGATATTACCAATCGCTAAAGTGCACAGCATAGCTTAATGAAAATATTAAATATTCATTTTTATTTATTTTTTTTTCTTACAAAAGATAAAAGAAAAAGTTAGTAGTTGTAAAGTAAACAAAAATAATAAGCGTAAAAAATTAGTCGATTTAAATTTTTTTTTTAATAAAATCGGTCCAATAGAAGCTGAGATATTTACGTTTAAAGTTTTCGGATGTGACGTCACAAACATATAGGTGGCGTTTTTGTACTTTATTGATTTTGCTTTGTTAGTGTTTTGTTTTTTTTATACAAGCAAGTTAAACAACAAACAAAACACTAACGGTAGTAAATGGTAATAATGCGCGTTAGTGTTTTGTTTGTTGATGCTACCCAAACAAAACAAAACAATACGAGAAACATTTGTGACGTCATATCCGTTGACGTAGCAAAAATAATAAAAACTTTAAACGTGAATATCTCGTAAACTATTCATCCGATTAAAAAAATTGAAAAACAAAAAATGATTATTAAAACCCCCTGATTCTAAATCTAATAATAAAACTGCGTTAACTTTCTTTATAGCCAGCGGAAACATGGTCTTAAACTTTTAATTCCAATTCCGTCATTTCATCACTGTAAGGTTAGATAAGTAACAAAAGAAACTGTAAAAATTGTAAATAACCCTTTGATTAGATTAGGTTGGACCAATGTAAAACATGTGAATAACTTTGTCTTGTATATTGCTGTAAATATTTTAGACTTTTTATCGGTGATAATGATGACAAGTGGTGTTGATCGATTGTTTATTAAAGGAGGGATGAATTAATGTGTTGCAGAGTATCTCGTCGAGCAGATATTATTCGTCCTACAATTTGCGGCACAACTCTTGCGAGCAGACTTACATTTAGCAAACGGCCCCGCCTCGGCCTACTAACATCGCGTCCAATCTACCTTTCACCCGATCGACGTCGCTTTTCTATTTTTAAATATAAAATATGTATACGAGAGAAGAGAGTTGAGCTCTCACCCCCTTCACACATTGATCGTGATCGATACAAAGTAGATTCTATACATAACATAAGCATAAAATACATAAAGAATACATTTACACAAATTCAAACACATTTACGGTTTTACGTGATAATTATCAATATCTTTGTGATGGATATCAGCGGTAATGATAGGGGGATGAGGGTGGAAAGCTAAAAATGCTCAGACGTTTTCAATATATTTTTGTATATAGCAAAAAATGTACTAGAGAGTAATGAGCGTTCAATGTTGGGAATTGTAAAGATTTTTTTTTAACTTGTACTTGTAAGGATTGTATTGAAGGGATAAAATGTATGTATTTTCTAAAAAACATTAATATGGTTTTTTTTAGTTAAAAATGTCTGGGATTGACTTAAATTAAAAGAATTACCCGTTGTAATTACAATTTATTGATAGAATGAAGTAATAAAGTTTGGAGGGTTGGTAACCATGTTAAAATTTATTTATAAAAATTGGATTTATAACCAAATTAAAGATAATATATTGGTATTTATTAAGTAAAAATTTAAAAATAATATCATTAGTAAATTTCAAGTTATGGTGATTAAACTAAAATATTATCTAAAGTTAGAAATATTTTGCTATTTTGAGTTTCTTGGGGTGGTAACTACTCAAATAAATTTTTGTATACATTAACCTTGGCCTCACATTCTAAATAATTAGTCTTTCTATCTGTAGTTAAAATTTTAGAATGATATCTTAAGTATTTTGAAAGTTATAGCTAAAAATATTAAAAATTACAAGAAAAAAATTTCAAAAATTTGATTTTTTTTTGTTTTTGGGCTGGTAACCATTTAAATAAATTTTTGTTTTTATCAAAGTTAGTATTATATTTAAAGTAATTATTTTTTCTATAAGTATTACAAATTTTATAGTGATATCTTAACTTTATTGCAATTTACAGACAAAAATGTTAAAAATATGAAGAAAAACTGTAAAAAAATTACTTTTCCTTTTTTTTTGAGGTGGTAACCAATTAAATAAAATTTTGAACAAATCAAACTTATTACCTTAAAGATAATTTTATTTTCTACGAGTACATAAAATTTTAGGTTGGTATCTTACTTATTTTAAAAGTTATAGGTAAATATGTTATAAAATTCCAGAAAAACTATAAAATTTAACTTTATTTTTGTTTTGGGGTGGTAACAGTTCAAATAAGTGTTTAAACACATCAAACTAAATATCAAATTGAAGATAATACCTTCTTATTCAAGTAATCAAAATTTTAGAAAGATATCAATAGTTTTGCTAAAGTTATGACAAAAAACGTTTAAAAATTTCCGATTTTTTTTCAATATTTTTGATTTTTTTTTTACTTACTTGCTTGGTAACAACTCTAAATGAAAGTTATATTAAGCAACTTTATTTTTAAATAAAGGATGATACTTTTTCTATTAATATCTAAAAATTGAAAACAATAACTTCTTTTGTTTAAAAGTTATCATCTAAAATATGTAAAAATTCCATCGATTTATAAAGTTTTTTTTTTTAATTCTGTGTTCTTTATTTTTCATAAACAACACATTATTTTTCCTACATACATTATTTAGTTATATACAATATTTCCCAGAAAGCAGTACAAGTACAAGTCCAAAAAAAAACGCGGCAAAACGCTCGCTTTTGCTCTTCGCCCAGGGTAGTCCTGAGTTAGGACGTAAATAAGTTTACCAAACAAAATACATGCACAAAAAGAACACAAGCGACATCTACATCCAAACCACACACACAAACATAAAACTGTACAAAAGTCTTTTGTTGTCACACTTTCGATCAGCTTAAGGCTTACGAGTTACAGGTGCCCTCAACACAAACAAAAAAAGCGCGCAAAAACGCGTTTTGGGCAAACACAAAGTTTTACCAAAAAAATAAATAAAAACAAAACTCGCGTCAGAAAACAACAAAATAACGAAACAGCTGAACGCAGAAGGTAAATGTAACTTCAACCCTTAAAAATGCACAATCTCCAAAACATAACCTCAAATATTTGGTGTTTTTCGGTGTGATCTGGTGTGTTTTCTGGTGACTTTAATGTTTTTTGTTGGCTGTTCTGTGTTGTGCACTGTTTGACTGTGTATGAAGCACTTAACCGAAGTCTAACGGCATGTCGTGATTTTAAATGTAAAATAAACGAACAACAAACATGCAATGGAAGCAGGGTTGATACTCAATATACCCTTTTCTTTCAAAAGCATTCCGAAACTGTTGAGAGTGACGACGCCAAACGAACGACAACGCGGTTGTATAAATTATAGACTCGAACGAAGCACTTTCAATAAACCGGAAACGCACGGTTGCCCGCCAATACTTCGGGCTCTCATCCCCTTATCCAACCAACCCCAATACTCAAATACCTAATACACTTTCGTATCCTTTTCGGATGCGTCGGTGTTCTACACCTTTCGATATCGAATTCAGATTCTCAGCTTTCCCAGGATTCCCAACTTGTTTCAGCTGCAATTTTCAATTCCAAATTCAAGATTCAAGATTTAAGATTTCATCTTAAAAATTTCAAATTCAATTATTCACAGAATATAAAATTCCACAGATTTAAGTCCTGTTTTAATTGATTGTAATAGAAGTTTTTATTTTTGTGCAACATAACCTTAATTTTAACCTCAAAATGCTCACGGGCTGAAAACAAGGTTATGTGGTGCTATTGCTATTTCATGTGTCAATTTAAATCAGTCAGTATATATATTTACACACAGTTTGAGAGGTTGTGTGTGAAAATGGGTGGAAATGTGTGGAAATGTGTTTCCGCTTTGTAAATCTTTCTTTATTAGACTCCATTTATTAGCATCCGAGCGTATAAAAGCCTAGGGTTCTGATGCTGAGCGTATAGACTCGGCAGCAACGTGGGCAAGGTGTTTCTGTTTCCCATCACATTCCACGTGGCAAATGGCAAAGGAATGCAAACAAGATGGAGTGAACCAAGGCTAAGAGGCGAATACATTTGAATGTGTTTCTAACCTTATTTCGGTGCTTCCATTAAACGTATATCAGGTATATGCCATACACGCTCAAGGGGGTAATTGGGCAATTATTTTAAAGTTTAAGGGATGTTAAAAGCAGGAATACATAATAAGTAAATTAACAATAGATTGGGCAATGTGTATTTAGGTTTTGATATTTTTATTTGGTCACTTTAGAAAGTGTACATTTTAAGGGATAATTTCAGAATGGGGTGAATTTTTTTTCTGATTTGTATACAGATTTATTTAAAATTATAAAAATGTAAGTAAAGCTTCTTGATGTTAATTTATTTGGGGTTAATTTTCATTATAAAAATTGAAACATGAAATTTGTAAGACTTGACAATTTTAGCAATAATTTCTAAACAAAATAAGTTAAATTATTAAATCTTTCACTAAATTAAAGAATGGAATCTCCTCTTTAATTTGGTACTAAACTTAATTTTATTCGATAATTTTAAAGTACTTTTATGAGGAGTTAAAGTTAGTATTCAATACATTTTTGTATTTCTATTGACACACGAAATTGATAAGACTTGACATTTACGGTCATAATTTCTAAACAAAATAAGTTAAATTTTTAAATCTTTCATTAAATTAAAGAATGAAATCTCCTCTTTAATTTGGTACCATATTTAATTAAATTCGATAATTTTAAAGTACTTTTACAACGAGTTAAAGTTAGTACCCAATAAAATTTTTGTGTTTTGTTATCAAATTTATTGACGTTTTTATAGATAATACTTAAACCATTAAAGTTATTTACATAAATCTTTCACTAAATAAAAGAATTATATATTGCTTTTAATTAGCTACTAAGTTAATTGTTTATAATAAAGTTTAACAACAATTTCTTGGACTTTAAACTCTTAAAATCAAATTTTTTTTGATAATTAAAAGCACAAAAGTTTGGTTATATCAAAATCTAATATCCATTGATCAATACCTAGTATTGTACTCTGTACACCTATAAAAGAATCTTCTCAGATCAGATGCTTTTATATCACGATAGGATCCAAATATACGTAGGGTCCAATCAGCGTAATAAAACGAAGATTTCAAAGTATTTTCCTCTTACTTCCTTTACGTTTTCCCTGCTTTGCTCCAGTTAGACTAGCTGTGTAGCACGATGAGTACTATTCGAGTGTGTATGGTTGCGCGCCTCGCACAATGGCAGATTTTCGTTTTCGTCTTTCTGGTACATTCTCGACAACGAGTTAACGATAGCCTAGTGCAATAGCGGCGCGAAAACTGTAAATGGAATGACTTTTTCTTGATAGCATCTTTGGAATACTGAAATATCTTGAGTTCTGGAGTCCTAAAGTCCTAAAGAATTCAAGAACAAACAAGGAGAGAAAATACCAAAACTACTTTCATAAACAATAAGGATTTAAAATGGTTATAAAATGTTAAAAACAATAAAATCCGAAACAGAAAGCATAAATTCAAAATACAATTTTTAGGTTATAACATAACCAAACTTATTGAAATATTGAAATATAAATTATCCTAGTATAATTTTCCTTAAATGTAAATTAAATTCACTCGTTCTGATTAACATAACAAGTTATGATCTCGTGTGAAGCGAATTAATTATGCCAAATCTAAATATTTGCGATCGGTGAATATTATTCCAAGCATTCAGCCGTTTTTGCGTTTCCATCGATAGTTCTTGGTTTAGTCGGCGATACCAAATATTGCTCAACCTGTAAGCGTGTTGGTGGTTCACATTGAGACTAGCAAAAACAAACACAAGCCTTAGGGCCCCTGGCTTTCGATGGCAATCAGTTGCCAAAATCAACAGAAGTAACTCAGGCATGATCGTCATTCATCGTCGTTCGTCCATACCAAAACCAAATCCATGACATTTTCGTTGATATTGTGATAAATGTGTTTTTAACTATTGACATTAAATCCGTCTGTTCTTGTACTTACTTGTATACTCGAAATGTTTATATTTTGTGTGATGATTTATGTTTTTCGACGTTTTAATGTATGCAACTTTTTTTACATTTTTAAACAATTTAATCAATTTAACCACTTTTAACGACATTTATTGGTTATACAAATTTTTAATTATAACCAAATTAATTATTGATTGTTTAATGAAAGAATTACGTTTCTAGCTTGTGTCGTTTAAAAGTTATAAATAAAAACAAAAAATCTGTAAAAGAAGTTGCAAACATTTAACAAATATTATTTTCACGTTGTTTTCCCTAAATGGTGATTAAAATGAGTTTAGTTAAACGTAAAATGATTAATTACGGTTTGTTAATTCCAGTATTTCAATTCGCATCATCACGTAATGGAACCCACCCCCAGTAACACGAGTTATTCGTCCGTGAGTGGTCAACAGCATGAGTTGTATACGTTGTGACGACATCGCCGCCGTTCGCCAAGCCGCCAACCACACAAAAGCACATCGCCGCACGGCGACGACGCTGCGGGCTCTGGCGCTGGCGGTACCAGCACTTCCGGTACGCCAACTCCAACCACGACAACGTGTCCGCCGTCTGCCATCAAGCGCGCTGATAGCAATAAGAAACAAACGCACAGGGTCATTATACGTTCGTGTTCGCCCACTCCGGGCACGATACGAATGTCTTAAAATGTTTTAAACACGTTGTACGGATTTCCTCACAACGCCACCTATCGGTTGGTAGGACTGAGACCTAAAACACACAACTTTACGTTTGTACGATGGAAATTATTAACCACTTAACATTTATTAATGACAAAGACTGTAAGCATGAATATTTATGTATTTAGCGTATTCATGATGATGACAACACACAAATATGGCGTCCATGCGTTAGTAAAAGTTAGTCAACGTTAGAAAATGTCACATAAAAGTCAAGACAGGCGTACAACATCAATCACTAAATGTTAACCTTTGATCCTTAACTTGTTTAACTTAAAACAATGTGAAATATGTACATAAACAAAACAAACAAATGAAATTATTAGGTCTTCGTAACATTTACGTGTATTCTACTATATACTACAAAAAAAAACTAAAACTAGTGCCTTTATGTATATATTTCTTCTATTTGTGGATAAAAAAACACAAAAAAATCAGAAAAAAATATGAAACGTAAAAATAATCGGCCATTTTATGTATATTGGGTTGCATACATAGTACGATAAATTCTACACTTAAAAATATATACAAAGATTTTTTTATTTTTCAAATCCGTTAGTTAGAAGCTGAGATGTTTAGGTTTAAAGTTTTTGAGTAACACTGGCAACGTCGTAACTTTCTGGAGCACTATCGCCACCTATGAAAGCAACGTTGCCACTATAAAATATTTTAAACTTAAATATCTCAGCTTCTAATAGTGCCAATAAAAAAAATAAAAAACAAAAATGTTTGTTGGCAACTCAATTAGGTATTAATTATTAATTAATAAGTCCCTTTGCTATATTAAATGGTTAATTGTGTAAAAATATTAAATTTAAATTTATCTGTGATAAAATCTTAAATCTGTTTTATTTTAATCAGTAGCTTAATCAGGAGTGTATATATTAAGTTTGTTAATTAATTACTTAATTTATTTATTAGTAGTATTTATTAAGTGTATGCGTGTGTATTTTTTATAACTATGTACCAAAAATAGAAACAATGTTTATTATAAACAAATTAAGTGTATATTGTATATAATTAAAAATAATTAACTAATTAAAAAATAAAATTTCAAATTACCATTTAAGATTTAAAAATAAACCCTAAAAATATAAATATTAAACAATTGGGGAAAGATACGTTTAACCAATTAGATTTAAATGTTTAAAATAAATTTTAAAACATAGGAATATTTAAGAATATATGTATAATATATATATTAATAATAATATACACAAAAGGGTATTATATGTAAGAATCATTTTTATAAACGTGAAAACTTAGTAAAAATTACGATTTATGTTATAAACCAATTTCTATTTTAAATAATTTTGGTTTTTATTGGTTCATTAATGTGTATTTACGTTTGAGAACACTTAATATTTCATATTATGAAGGAATTTTGAAAATCGATTAATTAGAAGCTGAGATATTTAAGTTTAAAGTTTAAATTTGACGTTTTGTAACTTTACTAGGTGGCGGTAGTCTCGTTATGCCTCTCAACCAATCATAACAGTCATACATCATCACGTGGGTATCTAAACACGTGATGTTTTAAATGCTTCGTGACATAAAGCTTTCAGCTTTTAACGTAGGCAATCGTATTTACACAAACACTTTATTTATAAGAAAATAAAACTTTAAACTTCAATATCTTTTGATCTAATCAACGGATTTTAATGATCTAAACGTTAATCTCTTTTGAAATACTTGTTTTATTGTTATTGCATTACCAAACATCATTAATTTCTTTGTAAATTGTTTAAATTTGTATTTAAAACCTAAAAATATTTGTACCATTGTATAAAATTCAAACAAAATACAATCAATTTACTATATGTCGCGTAAAACTAAACAAAAACATGTCTATTATACTCAAACAAAGTATAATGAATAGAAATCTTTTTAATGTAACTCTTTACTGTGAAATTTATCAATGTTAAAAGAAAAATGAAAGAATATACTAAGAAAAGTTAATAACTATTCGTTTTCTTTCTGTGCTTCCAGCTTACGTGTTTCATAACTAAAACTACGTTTTGATTAATTAACACTCGTATATCAGTCAAGTAATTAGTAATTAATGCACGAGGATGGAATTCTACAATAGTTGGAGTTATGTTCGTTGCCGTAAGCTGCTTTGTGGAATCCTAGCATGCTGAAACTGATGGTAAATAGATTGAAATGTACCAGAGTTTATGAATCACGCAAAGGGAAGTTTCACTAAGCTTTGGTATACCTCTACATCTACGTGGTATAGTAATTCACTTAGTACTGCAGAAATTAAATTCAGTAATAAATAAAATTAAATAAAGAAATAGTTCATTTTTGTTCATTTAAATTTTAACTTTGGAGTTTAAAAATATAAATGTGTATAAAGAACATAGAGTGGTTTACCAGCTTTATTTTAATATTTTGTTTATTAAAATCGGGTCTAGATTAATGTAGTTATTCAAAGTTAAAGTTTTAATTTAAATTTTCAGTTTTAAAAATGTATCGTTCATGTGTATATTGGGTTGCCTACCGCAATTAGATATTGGGAGTAGGGCATTAGGGATTGTGATTGGTGATTCCGTCACAGCCGACGCGATTTTTAGCGTTGTCCGTTAAATGCCGTTATATTTTAACCCGCCAGAATCATTACTAGTCGAACGTTTGTGGTGCACGTACGTCTGTCGAGTAGTTTGGGGTTGAATCTGTATAATATGTAGAAATCAGTCGAAATAAATCGATATGAAGGTAAATACGTTGTTATAACTTCACAAACAGATGACAACACGTTCCAAACACAAGTAGGTAGTGCACATAAGATTTAAACCATTAAAACACGAAAAAAAATAAAAAATGTCTGTAGTTATACACTGAGTTACAGTAATCGAAACGACACGGAAACGTTCTTAACTCGTGCTAAACTTGCTTCATGAAGTGGAAGCAATAAAAGTAATTTATGGCATTGCAGAGTTAGATAAAGCAAAAGCTAAAAACGTTTCCCTTTCGTTTCGGCTTCCTAAAATTCCTTAGATTTAAATCTTGACTGTTAAATGAAAGAATGAAAAGAAGAAATGAAAGAATTAAAGTTTATTGTAATAATTATTAACAATGTCATCCACCCAAACACATTATTTAGGCAAAAATCGATCTAAAACCCCACCAGTTCCTTTGATTTTATTTTTGTTATTTCCTCCACTTCCTGGCCGTAGTTCTTCGCGTACTTGTTTCATATTTCGTATAAAATCTTTCTTCGCCTCGCTTTGCACGATCTTTTTATTGCGAGCAATGTTCGCAGTACCACCTTTACCCTTCATTTTATTGCGCGGTTCATAATTAATCTTTGGGGGTTTAAGATACTAGAAAAAATAATAAATAAAAATTAGTATCACACCTCAGAAGCTTAAAGCTAAAGCACAAAGAAACTAAATGTCCTAATAAATTCTTATTAGTATTGATATATTTACCAATAATTTCTTCTTCATTTCCACCTTATCCTGCAGTGTGGGCACGTCCACATCAGCAATAACAGTTGGATGAAGTGTAATCAAATCCGGTTGGATTTTCTCCAACAAAGCTTTAACCTCGTGTTCGCGTCGCTGTGATTTGGTTTGGTAAGGATTGAGTTCCAAAGCGTCAAAGTTCGGTTCCCCAGATCCTGGTACCAGTAAACTAGTAAATGCTTTCTGGGTAGCCACGCCTAATACATCCTCAAACGGGCAGAAGCTCATGTTTCCTATTGCATTATTAAATCTGTGTCTTAGATACGGTTTTTTGGCAGTATCTTGACTTTGAATTGAACCACAACAATCCCGATAAACTTCTACTACGTTTCCCATGCCGATAGCTAGTAAATTTTTTTGAGAAAAATTTAAATTTGAAGCTGGAGAATGTAGTTTATAAGTTTGTAAAGGTCCTTCTAGTTGTCTAACATCCCAAATCTTAACTTCATTATTAACAGCAGCTGTGGCCATGTAAACGCCCTTTGGGTCCACATGCAGAGCAGTCATTGATGACTTGTGACATAAAAGTTTAGCCAAAGGTTTATGGGAGTTTGGTGCCCACATTGAGACTACTCCTTTTGCATGACCCACACACAAAGTTGCATTATAAGGATTTTGTGTTAGTAAACTCAAAGGTCCTAGATTTGTGTTTTGTCTTGCTACTAACTGTCCAATTGATATGTCTAACCATGCTAAATAACCATCATCATTCTATAATTAACATTTACATGTATTACTAATGCATGTACAACTAAATAAAATTAGTAGTTTAAAAAAATACTCACAGCTGTCCCAAGCAGAAAATGATAAGGCAAAAACTCCATTTTGTTAACTTTATTCAACCTTTTGATACAATGCAATTCAATTCCTTGATTGTCATAAATGTAAACCCAGTCTTTCTGTGCCACAGCAAACATAGTTTCCAAATGTAACCATGAAACATCATGGACAGTTTCCATGACATTTAATTCACAATGTAACTTCTTAGTAATCCAATCAAAAGCAGCAACATGTCCTACTTTACCACCCAACAACAAATGCCTGCCATTTCTTGTATATTTAGCCCTGTAAGGTCCAAACTCATTTAATTGTAACTCAAAATGTTTTGAAGCTGCTGTGATATCCACACTTTCAGCAATTTGTTTTTGAGTGAATTGTGTTGTAGTTTCTCCATCATCAGCTTCTAGATAACCAGATTGTTCTGTCAATAATACTTCCACTCTTGCAGCTTGTTCATGAGCAAACTTTAATTTTTCTTCTTTTCTTGCAAACTTTTTTTTGTGCACACCAGTCTTGACACCACCTTTAGCCAGCCCTGTTCCTCTGCTATGTTTTTGTAAAACTTTTTCATCTAGAGGTTTTCTACCAGGAAATTTTGGGTTGGGATTTTGGACTTTCTTGATTTTGTTTCCTTTAACTTTAGGAGGGTGCACGAATTTCTTTTTGAGGCGTACATTGAAGGTAATTATATCATTTGTGGTCTTTTTCTCAATAGCTTCAGCGCGTTTTCGTTGTTTACGTGTTGATTTATCTTCTGTTTCGGTTTTATCGAAATAACGAACGACCTAAAAAATAAATCATTTTAAAAGGTAAGTAAGATCTAAGGGTTTTTTAATTTATAAATGTTACCTTCGACATCTTGGTGTTTTCTTTATAATTCTTATTATTTACAACTCCTTACAACCGCATGTATCTAACGGATCTAACCTAAACAGTGTTGTTTTTTTAACAGCATGCTTGTTGCACTTGTTTGTGTTGGTTTGTGTAACCCAGTGTAACCGTGGTGTAACCTTTGTTTAACATTGACAGCGGAATCCGATTGACGTTTTGTGAACTGACAGCAGCTGGTCATACATTGACTATTATTTTCAGTTGGTCTGTAGTACAAAATTTGATTACTAAGACAAGTGTGGTGCAGCACTCCATTAACTTTAATTTCGTTAAAGTTTTTGGTTTTAGTTAAGGGAAACAAACGTTTTTCAAGGGAGTCTGTCAATGTTTTTCCCCTCACCCCAAAACGAAGGTATGCGAGTAATAGCTCGGGAACCATCGTATTTTCATGTATTACAGCCGGACGTTACAGAGTTGGAGCGAATAACTTCGTTTAAACTCGTTACTACTTAGTGCATCGTTTCATCGATAGATATCGCGCAAGTGTCGCTTGAAATGAAGAGTAGGTCGGAGAAGAAAAAATATGAAGAATTGGAGGAATCGAAGAAGATACATGTAAGAATTATTATTAAAATTTTATTTAATAACCCCTAACACCTAAATAAGAAATATATCTTTGTAGTTTTAAAAAATTACAATTTATGCTTTAATTCTTCATGTGCGGCCAATTTTTCGAAATGGCTATCAACCAAACTATCACTAACATCTTCAATTTTCGCCGGAGACCATTTCGGCGACTTATCTTTATCGATCAACAAAGCTCGTACTCCTTCATAGAAATCTTTGTTCGCCAAACAATGCGACGCCATTCTGTACTCCATCTGCAAACAATCCAACAAATTCATTTTTGATCCATTCTCCAATTGTTTAATAGTAATCTTCAAACTAGTAGGCGACATATTACACAACAACTTCTTAGTGTCCTCAGCCCATTTAGATCCGTCCTTTTCAAGATTCGAATAAATTTCCTCCATGGTTTTCCCTCCAAAACAAGCGTTAATTTTATCCATATCGTTCTTAAACGCAAATTCAGGAACTGAAGTTGTAGAAAACTTCTTTAAAGTTTGATTAATATCAGATTCATTACAACAATCCATTAAAGCCTTCTCCAAGTCTTGCAAACAATCACTGTTAACATAATGAGTAGCAATGCCTGCTTTATAAACATCAGATCCCTTCAATCTAACACCAGTCAAAGCCAGATACAGACCCAGCTTTCCTCCTAATCTTGGCAAGAAATAAGAACCACCTACATCTGGGAACAAACCAATTTGAGTCTCAGGCATGGCAAATAACGTGCGTTCGGTTGCAACGCGATAATGTCCATGAACTGATAAACCAACTCCACCACCCATAACAATTCCATCAATAAATGCAATGTAGGGAACTTTATATGTTCCTACTGTTCCATTAACAGTATATTCACACCTGAAAAAATCATTTCCATATCTTTCACCTCTTAGACCAGCTTCTGTTACAGCTCTAACATCACCTCCTGCACAGAAAGCTTTACCACCAGCTCCTTTAACAAGCACAAGAGTTTTGTCATGCTCCCATTTTTGTAGGGTTGGAAGCAATTTTGAACACATTGATAGATTTAAGGCATTTAATGCTTTTGGTCTGTTTAGTGTGATGACTCCTTTGTCATTATTCACTGTTTCAAAGATAACATCATTTTCTGTGGACATTGTTCGCTGTTGAACTCTTCCAGTTGTGTAATAAAGGTTGTTTGTTAAAATTGGAGAACATAAAAGTCTCCTGGCCTACAAAATAGAATAAGTGATAGTTTGGTTGATTAGTTAGTTTGATTTGGTTTGTTATTAATAATTAATAGACAGATAAATGAATTGATAATTACCATTGTAAATTTTGGTTTGGCGCACACTTGATCTAAAAAGAACAGGCGATATCTAATCTACTTTACGCGTTCTAGAGTTTCATTTGGTCTCATTCTCGAGTTCTCGAAAAAATAACATACGGCTATGACATCAAGGACACTATAACTCGTATTTCGAGGTTTGATAATATTAAATCGTGATGTAAAATATTCACATACGTTTCATGACATAACCTCGAAATACGACGTTAGTAACCGCAGCGGTGAATATTGGTGAATATATTTAACTTCTATTTAGTTCAAAAGCTAAATTTTAATTTGAATTGAGTAAGTCGTTTCTCCTTCTTTCTCTAGTGTGTTGTTTAACCCTTAAAACAAGCCAGAGTTGTGATTCAATAAAACGAAAACAGTAATAAAAAACACTGAATTTATTGACACCGTATAACAATTTATTTGTAATAATTAAAGATGAATAACAATAATAATTATCAATAATAAATATAATCATATAGTCATAATAATTAAACCTCATATTAGTTATACAATTCAAATAGTTTTGGGGTCGCATTTTCACAACATCCCTAACATCACCAGTCATCATCATTTGCACACTTTGCGTCTACATGTACACGTACTCGATAATGTCACAATTACAAATTTATATAATATCTATCATAAGTTCATAAGTTCACAATGTCACTGCATTATTATCCCTTATCCGCTAACATTACAACGCTACATGAAGATTTAATCAAAGAAAACCTCCAAAATCAAAGAGAAAAACTAAAAACCAATTTTACAATAAATTACACATTATACATTGTTCTCTGTCTGTCAGGGTAATATTCGAAGGGGTTGTTCCTGGTCTTTATAACTGGTCTGAATCAATGTTTGCTTTCACACTTTTCGATTGTCATTCAGTTTTAACATTTCGGATTTGGACGACACTACAGGTACACATTAAACAATTGACAATTTGACTTCTTTACTAAATGGAAGATACTTTGGCTTAAATTATTATTTTTTTCATACTTTCTTCTATTTGTTATTGAGACATATTGCTTTAACTATCTTGAGACTAAACTAATTTATATTTGGAATTCATAGTAAACGCTAACTTCAAAACATCATAACCTAAAAATGAACGAAAAAAATTTAGTGAAATCGTCAATATTGCATTTCATAAATCGCTCATAATCATTCAATTATCCATCATAAAAACCATCATCATCAACTTTTTTTTGTTTATTATTAATTGTTTGTGTTGGTTTCATTATTCATTGTTTTAAGTGTTTTTACCCTGCATTTAAAGCTAAACATACAGATTTTATCCAATATCCGTAAAAGTTACGTGTTTTGGTTTTGTTTTAATTTTTTAATAAAATTACACTTTTAGTCGTAAATATTTAGTTTTTCGATAAAGTTAATTAAACGTCATTGGTGCCATTGTATCAAGCCGCTAATGGACGATGGCAAACATACAGGGTGCTGTATTACAATTAAAAGAACCAATAACCTCAAAATACTTTTACAATTAAGTTTTTCATAAGTTTTTTGGTTAGTTTAGTGACTTAAAGTTTAAAAAATGACACCCTGTACATTTTAACGAGTACGAATAGATCAGGAAAGGCCTTTTTCATCATAAATGGCTGTGTACATAAAATGGCGCTTGTTTGCGGTTATGTCGGTGAGGGACGCAGCATTGTTAGCGTTCATTCATTGTTAATTAATATCAAAAAGTCTCACTATTGATCGAATTTTTTTGTTTAGTGTTGTGTTAAATATTTACGTGTGTAATTTACGCCTTAAGAATTAAGTACTTTTGTTTAGACATTAATTTGTTGAATTAATGTTTAATCATAATCATTCATGTTTCATTCGTTTGAAAGCAGTTCAAGAGTAGTTTTGTTTTTTTTTTGGTTTTCATAAGCAAAAATTTGTATTGTAGGAAAATATAACGTAATTTCTTAATAATCTTAAACATTAATCAGTTTGGCTTTTGTTTTAATTAAACTTAAGCTATCACTCGAAGCTTTCTTGTATTTGTTTTTGGTTTTAAGTTTACACATTTGAGGTTATGGACTAACTAACACATCAATTTTTTTCTTAATAATTCGTCCTCGTCCACCATCTTTTGTTTTGTTGTTGTTGTGAATATGGCAATGTTTCAATATTAAGAGTATCAAGGTTAAGTTAATGCCGTTGTGTGTTTTTCATTTATTTTGTAAATTGTTTATGATATTATGACGTTGTGATCCAGATGCAATGAAAAAGAATATAAGAATGGATGGATGATTTGTTTGTCGTGTTGGGTTGGTGGCTGCGAACGCATCATAGCACCGCATCGAACATCTGCAACGATCTGGTGATGACGTCGTCTTTGAGGCACGACTCCATAAACTCTTCGATGGTGATAACGCCGTCTTGATTGAGGTCCAATTTTCGAAATACGCGATCAATTTGTTCGCGCGCTTTGCGGTCGTCTTCGACTTGATGAGCGCGTCGACCCATTAGTTCGTGGACGGCGGACACCACCTCCGATAATTCGGCACGACTGATGCAGCCGTCGCCATTTACGTCGTAGAGTTTAAACGTCCATCGAAGGCGTTCGTACACAGAACCTCTTAGCAGTGTTGATAGTGTCACCAGTAAATCCTAAAACATTACATTTGGTTAGTTATGTGGAATTGAGGTTATGTTGCAAACAAAAAAACATTCAACTGTAGAGGGAGCAATAAAACTGATTAAGAAGTTTCACGCGTTGCATCTTGGTGAACTGTTAAAGCCCGGAAACAATTTCGCAAGTCTTGCAATCTTGCAAGAAGTCAGTCATTTCCTTTTCTCTGTCTTCGCATTTGAAACTTTTACACCGTTCGTTTTTATTGCAATTTGTAAACCGTAGAACGAAAAACTAGTAACTCTGACCTTGACATGATAAAATAAGCATTTTTAAATTTCTTAAAAAAAAATTCCGACTAATTTATTTTTAATTGATACATAAGGATTTTGTGGTTTTAGTTCACAATTTATCTTATGAATTATCCACAAATGTGGGTTTCGCTCTGAAATGAAGTGGTCGTTGATTTTTGGTACAGTTTTGTTCTGTTTTCATGGCGGATATTACGCTGCATAATAATAATAATATAAATTGAAGACTGTGAAGTTGCTGGCGTTAGTAGAGAGAAGTTGGGGACAGAGCGGACAAACCGACAATTTCCGGTGATGGGACGAGCGCGTGAATAGTCGAAATAGATTAAATGACCTCGCAATTCTGTACAATGTGTTGTTTCCCCCAAAAAAGTAAAGCAACAACTCAAACACTCAAAAGTTTAAAAAATGGAAAATTAGGAGTACTCCAGAGTACTCTAAAGTAAACCAGGTGAGCTCTAGAGTACTCCAAACTATCAATCCATGCCAAAGACTAAATTTTTTCAATCACGAAAGAACTTTATTTCATCAACTAGAAAGTAATCGTGTGAACTCGAGGCCACAAGCTTTTATTTCGACTTACAAATTAAAAATCTTGACTTCATCACGCACCCCTTTACATAACGTCAAAATACGTTAATGTAATAGTGTTTTTTGTTTTGTTTTTGTTTTATGTTCCAACCAGATTCTCATTCTGATACTGACACTAAATTAATTCAGTTGTCTTGTTGTGTACCATTGTGATTAATAGAACGAAAATGATACTAAATCCATTTGGAGTTACAAGTTTTGCCACATCAGATTTAGTTCGCGATACAGAGAATGCCAGACCAGACTTACCCCCACACACGGTTCGGTTAATAATAGTGATCTAGGTGCGTAGAGTTAGTCTAGTGGCAATAAATTGCCAACCCACCAACGTGCAAAGGTTCAACCCTCGTTCACTCATTTTACTTAGTCTTGGAAGCATTAAAGGGTTGGCAATGACACAATCCTGAATATTTACACGTTTTTAAAATTTGTCCAGCTATTTTAAATGAATTTAAGTTTTTGAGAGTCAGCAATTGTTAGGATTGTTGTACATTGAAAATTCTGTGGTTTATTTTAAGCATCCCTCAGTTGACACTTGCTGGTACCAACGTGCTGATCGTGTCATCCGGACGTTCGGAAATGAGGTGAAGAGGCCACGAGAGCAATCCCAGCGAATAGGGATTGTATTGTCAAGTGTTTTTAATTTAAAAACTCCAAACCTTAAAATCAGCATTTTTTATTGCAAACAAAAAACAACGAGTAGTTTTTTGTTTCTGTACGATTTATTTGAGTAATCGTTCCGAATCCAATCTAACTAAGTCGGAGTCAAAATGGCAGACATAAATATCTCACTGAGGATTAGTTATGGCCGAAACACGCCCGAACAAAATTCGACGCTCGCGTTTTGGGGGTTGGTGGTGGTGGTGTAGTGGTGGTCGACGCATCCACACGATTACATAACGTTATAACCTCGTAAAGCTTACCATAACATTAATATTACTAACATATAGCAATACACTCATACTCGTTACACTTTAATATATCGTTTGAATGATTAATTTTTTTTCCGTGTTTTTGTATACTTTTTACTCACCCTGAAACTAATTGCTCCGTTGCAGTTGACATCGAAGGCTTTGAACACGTAATGCGCGTATAAACTTGAATCTGGAAGCAAAAATCATTTACAAAATCAGGAGTCAGTTAGGATTAAAATTGAAAAATTGAAAAAGTTTATTGGTGGAATTAAAACGATTGTAAATTTTGGGGAGAAATATAGGCAGTAACTGGGGTTTATGTGTTGGCATTAAAAGTTTTGATAATAAATTTGCGCCTAGTTTGCCTTTGGTATTGATAAACTTATCGGGATATATTGGAATTGCAAAAGTTTTTGGTGCGCCCTATTTCGAAAACGAGTATCAGCTGTAATCAACTAGGTAAATATTGATCTGCTAGGGTTAACACAAGAGTTGATTGTAGGTAACTAGATGAAGGGGATACTAATCAAAACGTTATTATGTAGATAAGACTAATTGAGTTTTTTGGTTTTTATACGCATGTAGTTTTGTTAAGGTTAAAATGTGTATGCGTGCAGTAGGACTAATTTAAAAAATACTGAGATGTGATTGGTGCGCGGTACTACGCGCTGAGGCATACAGCGAATGAGCGACATTGTAGTAAGGATTAGTCACGCCTACAGTAAATGAGTGCGAGGGAGAAAAACTTCCCAAACTATGTTAAAAATGACTTGAACATCAAAAATAACAGTAAAATCATAAAACGGTATAGAAAAACACCATGAAACACTAAAATATTAGTTGATTGTGTTACTGTGGTAGATTGCAGATATACTGTACTATAAAACAAAATAATAACAATAAAAAGTTATCTCATCTAGGATTACTACGATCAAATCATTCACATCGATTTGCAATTGTGGCCAACCACAAAATATCATCATGGAATGATAAAATGACAAATAGACAAAAAACAACCTAATACAGAATCACAATGATTGGATTTGTTGAAAATCGATGCGGATAAAACAAATAAACTTCACACAAACAAAAAACTTATTATTGTTATTTGTCATTTAAATTAAATTTAAAATCAAGTTAAATTTATTGCAAGAAGTTATGTTCCAAAACTCATATACAATTCAAACGCATATCAAACACGTTTTAGGCGTGGTCCACATTCATGGCCACTGACGTATGACAATGAAAGGATAATGAATTTAATTTCATTAAACAATTAATCTACATTCTACATATTATCCAGAAATGGGGGTTTTTGGTCAAAATAAATTTATAGGATAATACACATAATTTATATATTTAAACAGTGTTTATATGTATATTTTGTTAAGGAAATCGTGGAGTTTCGTAGCTCAGATGCTAAGGTCGACGCTTGTTGATTGTAAGTTCATGGGTTCGAATCTCAAGCGAGGTGAAATTATTTTTCATTTAAAAATATTTTTAAGTTACCTCCTTGCATTTCTGTGATCCTGATACAAAATAAATATTTTTAATAATATTTAAACAAAAAACAAAATATTTTTGGAGAAAAAAATGTAACAAGCTGAGATTCGAACCCGCAATCTACGAAACAACGAGCGTAGGCCTGACCACTTGAGCTACGGACTGACAGTGTAACTAGTCGGTAAAATATATAATACTTACTTCCATGTGGAAAAAATTTGGAATATATTTCCTTGAAGGAGTCTTCATGAACTACACCTTCGGGACATTCCTGCAACAAGAAAAAAAGAAAACGGTTAGAAAGAATATTCAATTAAAAGTGACATAAATTCAAATAAAAACGAACACGCTTTGTGGTTTTTCTCAAGCTTACAACTAACTTAATTCTAATCCTATTAAAGAGACTTTAGTTCTATGGCTTTAATTTACTCTGGATACAATACCTATTGAAGATATCAAACGAATTATTATGCAACGCAATTAGGTATTTGTGATTTTTAAGTATAAATGTAATCTAAATGTAAAGTGCGCATCGTTCATTGATGAAATGATAGAAAGCTAATCAGTGACTTGCAATAAAAATGCAAACAGCTTGACTGTTAAATGCAGATCCTGAATTGTTGATCTGATTTCAAGTCGAGTTTAGTTACTCGTCGTTCATTCTTCTTTTTTCATCTTTAAATCTCGTCCTTCATTATACATCCGCAGGCTATGCAGTATATTCTCGGAAAATTGCAGTAGGCAAAGAAAAGCTATGCAAAGCAAGAAGAGTAAATCGATTCGTAATTTCCATTTTCCATTACATTTTTTTTACTTTTTTTTTACAAGTTTTTTTTTAACTTAAAACCAAACACCCTGTATACACATGTACACTTTAATCCTCTTGTGTCTATCTTCTTTTACTTTCTTTTTTAGTCGTTTCGTCCTTTCAAGCTTTAAAATTCATCCCTTTGTGATGACTAGATGAATGTTTAATGTCAAAACTCTTCATTTGCATTTCATCAAATGCACGAGTTCTTTTTCCCCACTTTCCGTACATGAAAAGGATTTTAGAATTTTAGGAGATAAGGCCTTTGATCCAAAAAATCATTAATATTTTTATAGCCAAAAAAATTTAAATAATTTTTTAGTTTTTGAGTTTTTAAATTTTTTTTAGTTTCCAAATATCGTTATGAACTTTATGACTTTGTTCGCAAAATTTTAGCTTTATCTCCCCACAAAAGTTTTCTACTTTTCCAAACTAAACTAGACCATAGCCGGGTTGCGCCACAATATAGAACGGAAAGCCGGAGGGGCAATAAAACGCGAGATACGTTCGAGTCAAGCATTCAAAGCATTTTTACTTCGATTTTTTATTTTTTCAAACAAAAACTAAAAACTTTTGCCTTTAAAAATAGATTTTTAGCGTTCACCCTTTATCAGATTTGAAATTTACTGAACTACCGTAAGATAAAAATATTTATTGACTATTACCCTATTCTGTCCATATAATTCTATGTTTGAGGTTATGTACAAAATGGAGGTTAAAACTCATAAGGAACAATTGAACACAAATATTTGAAGTTAAAACTGTTTTGGTTGTGGTAATTTGGGTAATCCGTAAATTTTTCGGATTAATACCCTTCACCCCTGGCAATATCCAAGATGGGGTGTTATACGCTGTTTTTATATCTCCATAGGGAGCAATAACTCATTTCCGATATTCTCATAAACGCAGACAACATTTTTCTTTATTACACATTTTTTCTCTCATTTCCTCCATTTCATCCTTTTATTCCTTTATATCCTTTTTGCAAGAATCAACACTAACAAATAAACACAAACAAACAAACACTCATCGTTTTCTTCCTCTGCTGTGCTGGAAGATACAAATGTCTACAAACAATTCCGAGCACATCCCTGAGCAGAGTATTCTCAACCCACAACCCGTTCTCTCCACCCAGTCTAACCCCGTAAAGCAAGCAATTTCTATACCAAGCAAGGCAAACCAAGGTTTATAAATTATAATTTATCATTCCTTGTTTATTTTTTATTCATTTGTTTAGTTAGCACAGTCTGGTGTCTTGAGGGCTGTATACAGTGTCTCATTTACAAATGACTACAATTACAAAGTGACATTTACATTTACAAATAAAAAACGAAGACGACTTGTTGCTTGACACAAGAAATAAACATTAATAATTAGTATACATTTATTAGTCTTAAATGATATCATCACTCCTTAAGTAAGGGTCCTAAAGCGGGAGTGGTTTGATGAGTTTGAGGTTAAAGTAAGCGACCTAATGGTTTATTTCCTAGTGGTAGGTTGTTAACTGGTGCCAAAACAGGTGCTAAGACTGTTTCTTCTGGACTTGATGGTATAGTTGGTGCAGTTACTGGTAGACTCGGCAAAGTTGTTGGTTTAGTAGGTGTGGGTTTCGTAGTTGGTTTATTGGTTGGTCCTGCGGTTGATCCTTGGGTTGGTTTTGCTGTTGTGTGTCCTCCTAGTAAACTTCCTAACCCTAAATTATCAACCACTGGGGCTACAGGAGTATCATCTACTAAAGGAGCAGTCACCGGATTTAGTGTATCAACTACAGGAGCAACTGCATCAGTTACCGGATCAGCTGCTGTTAAAACAGGGTCTACAGTACCTCCAACATCAGTTACTACAGGAGTCAAAGAATCAGTAACAGGTGCTAGGACATCTACCACTGGATCTACTGTATCCACAACTGTATTCGTTACTGGAGCAACTGCAACTACTACAGGAGCCAGTGTATCACTTACTGTATCTAATACAGGTGCAGCTGCGTCTAAAACCGGTTGGGTTGCATCCACCACAGGATCAACTACCTTACTTACTGTGTCTACTACCGGGGAAACTGTATCTGTAACAGTGTCAACTACAGGAGCAAGGGAGGATACTACCGGAGCCAAAACGTTGTCTCCAACTGTATCTAGCACTGGTGCTAGGGTATCAGCTACATTGTCTACGACTGGATCCAAAGGAGTTGTTACTGCGTCCAAAACAGGATCAACTGTAGCAACTACGTCGGTTAAAACCGGTGCTACTGTGTCTGTTACGGTGTCCAAGACAGGGTCTAAGACGTTATTGACTGTATCCAATACTGGAGTTACTGTGTCTCCTACTGTGTCTAAAACAGGTGCTAAAGTATCTGTTACCGTGTCCACGACCGGATTTAAAGTATTGTCGACTGTATCTAAAATTGGTTGGAGTGTATCATCAACGGTGTCAAGAGTTTGATCAACGGTACAACCTAAATCGTCTAAAATTGGTGTTACTGTTCCGGTAACGGTGTCTAAGAGAGGGTTTACTGTATCTAGGACTGGATCAACTATATTGTCAACTGTATCTAGCAGTGGATCAACTACATTGTCAACTGTGTCAAGGACTGATCCAACAGTATCGAGGACTGGTTTCAAGATATTATTTAAGTCGTCTAAGATGGGTTTAAGAAGGTTGTTTACGTCACCTAGTACATTGTGGAGTAAATTGTTGATGTTGCAAAGGACGTCGTCTAAGTGGTTGTGAGATGAATGTTCGTTACTATGTTCTTCTTGGGAAGTGTTGTCACATTCGGGGATGTCGTGATGATCGTGATGGTCATGATGGAAGTGGTGGTTAAAGTGGGGATGGTGGAAAATGTGGTGATGATGGTCATGATCGTGGTCATGGTCATGGTCGTGATCATGGTGATGGTCATGACCTTCACAACCACAATCAGAATCTTCTGAAGAGTGTGAATCATGATCATGATGTGGATGATGCTCATGATGATGGTATTCACTACTAGAATCAGAATCTGAACTATCTTCATCACCACAATGACCATGGCCATGATGGTTATGACTATCACTGTCACTATCACTAGATTCTGAGTAATGATCATGATCATGAGAATCGTATTCTGAGTGATGATCATGATCATGGCTATGACTTTCGCTATGTGAGTGCGAATTAGAATTAGAATCAGAATCTCCTCCACAACCACAATGTCCACTATTATCAGAGCTTGAATCTGAGGAATGGTCATGATCATGAGAATGTGAATCTGAGTGATGGGCACAATCATGGTCATGGCTTTCACTAATGGAATGATGAGAATCAGAATCTGAATGAGAATCATCTCCACAACCACAATGACCGTCATCATGATCATGATGGCTATGACTTTCACTGGATTCAGAAAAATGATCATGGTCATGTGAATCCGACTCAGAGTGATGGTCGTGATCATGAGAATGAGACTCCGAGTGATGCCCATGGTGTCCTCCATCTGAATCATAATCATTTTCACAACCACAACCCTGGTCAGAGTCAGAATCCGAATCATGATGATCATGATTATCTCCGGAATGAGAATGAGATTCATGATCGTGCGAAAAAGAATCAGAACTACTACTATCATCTTGATGAATTAAAACGGACCAATCATGATGATCATGGGACTTAGAATATGATTCATGATGTTCATGATCATCACCATGATCATTGTCATGACAAGGTTTTACAGTCGTTGTACTCTCCGAGCAAGGAAGGGCTCCCACATTAACAACCATAACTAAACCAAACATTGAACATTAAAAACTAAACATTGTTTTCAGTAACAACAAAAAAAAACTTACCACAAACAACAACACCAATCAAACACTTCATATTTACTGAAAGTAGTAAACCCCGAAATTGATAGTGGTTACAATTGTAATCACAATGTATCGATGATGACTTTTACGACGTGTGAACCATCTATATATACCAAATCACATTCATATCCCGCACACAAACGCACACCTCCATCATCCGACATTCCCAGTGGGGGATGTTCACATGTTCGTACATTGTGCATTGACGCACGTACAATTTTATGACCCTATTGTGCATTCAAACTATTATTCTCTCTACACAGTGGATAATGCCGCAATTTTTTGTTGTTACATTTTGCATATCAACGTTTGTTTCTCCATGTAACACATAGTTGACATCCAGTACACATCAACATACATCATATTTATCCCACCGTGTACACACTGACGTTTGTCTTGTTAACATGAAATTATTTATCTTTCCCAGCTTGTGTTATCATTAAATTATTACAAAATTACTTCATCACGATAAACATTACAAAAGATCACAAAGATTACTACTAAGTAATATTTGTGGAGATATTTAAAAAGAAATAAAAAAAAACAGCAAAAACTATTAAATAACTTTGGGAAGTTAAACCAAAGAAAAACAAAGCGAAACTAAAATTGTTCCCGTGTTGAACATAATAGCAATTTCCTTAACCTCAAACAAAACTTTTCCGATTGCTGTGTGTGCGTTGTGCGTTCGTTTCCGTTACTTCCGTTCCATCTATGAACGAAAAGTCCCAAGACTTAAAGATTTTAGATTTTACCCCAACGATTTCTGACTTCTTATGTTTTCTATTTTTAGTTTATAGAACTTTAATTAAACTATTAACGCAGTTCTATTTTTAGTACTCAGAAAAAATGTTTTTCTTTTATTTTTAACTTAACCTTAAGATAAACCTACCCGTATATCCTTACCTCTAAACTGTAAGGTAAAAAAAATTCGAGGAAAGATATTTATTAGTCGTTACGTCTGTTTCCGGTGCAATATTGTTACGAGCGCGGCGCACGAAAATTATAATTGTTAATGAGCGCCGGCCAGGGACACGTTGGACGTGAACGCGCATGGATAAAAGGTTTTGAATATTCATGAAATCATGCTGTAACCCTCCAAACGAAACGCAAACCTCTTACGAAATCCTCCACTACCTCCATAAACTATTTCCTTCTTGTACTACACATAACCTACAAAAATATCCTACCAACTAACGCCATCTATATAAAATAGGTCCAAAAATTCTAAACTCAAAGGTTTTAAATTCACTTTCTTTCTTTAAACATATAAATACTTGTTGTAAAACGTAAAAATAATATTCAACCCTTAAATAAATGTGATCCAGGAATATGTTTCAGGGAGATAATAGCTAACAAGGTCTTTACGCCGGTTTTCCGCGGTAAACGCGGGGTATCTAGACCTCAAAAGCTTGCAGACTTGCACAAACTTCAGTGGAAAAGAAGGCGATTTAAGCGAAATAAATGTTTGTACGACGTGCAAATCTGTTTACGCCACGCAGCCGAGTCAAGGGATATCTGTTTTACTTGCATACCTTGCTTGGCTTGCACGTGCACTAAACGTAAAGAAATTGAGATGGAAAACAGGAGATATGCTCCTAGCTTGGAGCACGTTTATTATAAACGATTTCTATCAAAAAATAAAAATAAAATGAACTCGTATAAATGCATAGCATGGTTTTGTAAACATAACCTCAATTTAACTAACGCCATCTATACGTTGATAGTTTTGAAATAAACTACTGCAAGTTAAAAACAAAATATAATATGTTTTGTTTTTATTGTTTTCAAACAAAAGCAAAGAGTAATCAATCTGTTTGGTTCACAACGGCGTCTTTTGTTTTGTGTTCCAGTCGCATTTCTTGCTCCATGTCTGCCGTTCAGCGTCGTATGGTTCGTCTTCCAAGTAGTTATGAATAAAATATGATATAATGATGCTAAAGGGATTGCGATCATGTTGAAGCTTGCCAACAACATGATAAGTTTATGTTTAAAGTTTGATGTTTCGAGCCTCAAGTCTTAAGTTTTTAGTTTTCAGTTTTAAGTTACAAATTTATAACTTTATACTGTAAATTAATTATTTTCTGATAAATAATTTATTTTGTGATACTATAATTTTTTGTTCATTAAAATCCGTTCATTGGTTATCGAGATATTTAAGTTTAAAGTTTTAAATTGCAACACTGTACATGCAAGGTGGCGGTAGTGTTTGCAAAAATTACGACGTTGCCAGATTTGTCCAAAACTTTAAACTCGAATAACTTAACTATAAACCAATGAATCAAAAAAATTTAAAAACAATTATCTGTGTGTGTGTTAGGCGTGTAGATTGGGAGATACAAAATTAATTAACTACAAAACATTTAATTTGCATACGCGTTTAAAATATAATTAAGTTTAGTCGTCGTTGGCGAACACCTGTCAAGTTTCCTTCCCGGCTCGCACGTGTCCACGCACCCTAATCATAACTTTAACAGTCTGGTACGCTAAGGCGTGTGAATTTTTTATAACATAATCACCACCTTGCTTTATATAGGGTGTGTTTTTTCTGATATACATAACTAAAATTAATATAACGAAAATATTTAATATTTACAAAGTAAATATTTTATTATTAAGAGTTATTACTCTTCCTGGAATATGGTGGCGTGTGTTTACTAGGCGCCATTGTGGAAAAATTTCTCATGATTTAAAATTTACAAAACAAAAATGCACAACATGAATAAACGAAACGAATTGTGGCTACGAAAATGGGAAACATTCTGGAAACTAATTCACATTTTCCTCACACTACCAACAACTAGGCGTGCAGTAAGTCAGGGGTTGTTGGGTTGTTGGCAATGCTCGCGAACGTGGTAGGTATTCGTGGCTTACAATGACAGTAATTTTGAACGAATGCGAACACAAACGCAAGCAAACGCCAGCAAATGCATTATAAATTTACATATTCAACTATATTTGTTTCATTTTCTACAATTTTCTCTGCTCATTTTCTATGATTATTCTATTATTATCATTTATTTATAATTTTACTATTATTATAAATAATTTTTTGTTTAAAAAATTTAAATCGTGTAGTTAGAAGCTCAGATATTTAAGTTTAAGGTTTTTTCTGTTGACGTCATCGCTAGCATAGATGGCACTGCGTTTGACGTACATTACAGATGTCGCTGACGCTTTCACAGCTACTCAAAACTTTAAACGTAGATATCTCTGGTTAAAAACAACAAAATTAAAAAATTTCAAAACTAAATTTATTTATGTTTTAACATGAATGGTCAAGGTATAGTGCGATATTGTAAAAAATGTAATAAAAATTTTATCTTTCTGTTTGCATTCTAACGAATTAAAGTGTTAGTAGTCTGAAAGTAAAGCAAGTGCTTACTTCTTTCACTATTTCACTTAATCCTCGGTTTACGAGCTGAAGCACTAGCACACATAGCTGAGAGCTTTAAGCATTTTAAGCATTTACATTGCTTGCATCGCTCGCATTGGTAGACATTACAGTGCTTACTGGAAAAACATTACAGTTTGAATGCAAATTTATTGCAACGTCGTAAACTACCGGCATATAACGGCGCATCACCGCATTTACTGCTAGATTTTACTTTTAAAACGATAAAAATCGTCACAATATATTAATTATTATTTTTAGTAATAATGGCATTAAGAGTGAATAAAATAATTAATATTTATTAATAGATTTAATTACTAGAAGTATAAATATGAGTTTTGTAGTTTTTATTTTAATTTATTATTATTATATTTGAGTTTGAAGTTTACGGTTGTGACGTCACAAAAAACACATCGTTGCCAAGTAACTTTGTTTTGTGTTCAATTGCTTTGATTTTATTTACATCAAACAGGAGTTTTAATTTACCTAAAACAAAAGACTATTTGTATAAAACAAACAAAACAAAAATAAAACAAACGAATTTGAGTTAACTCTGACGTCATAAACAAAAACTTTAAACGTAAATATCTTAGTTTTTAATTGTTGGATTTAAAAAATTTAAAAACATTTTTATTTATTACAACTTACTTTATCGTAATAGTTCAATATTTACTTGTAAATTAATTTATTGGCTCTTAATTAATTAAAACCACCCCTTAAGTTTTTTTGATATAACGATTATTATCTTACACTAAGTAATTAACCTTTAACCACAAAGAATGATTTCCGTACATTCAAATAATTATCAAACCTTGTTATATACCTCATCAATCAAAATATATTTATAGTCCACCCCTTTAAGACCACCACTTCCTACAGGTCATAAAATCAGCTTCGCATTGTAAATTAGAAATAAATTACCCAAAAACCACACCATGAAGGAAAACTTCCCTCCAAGTTAAAGTATTTGATCGCGATTACCTTTATTTTTGTAATTTTCACGCTGATTTCACGCCACGTGCGCGCAATGTGTGTCGACACGCTGTCGACTAATTTGCGTGCAAATCACCGGCGCGCACGCTAATTACGACATTCAACGCAATGCTTAATGTAAAACTCACAATGAAAAATTGTGGTTTTTTGCACACGAATTAAATAAATAAAAACAGTTGCTACATTAAAATATGGCAATATAATAAGTCATCAACGTGTGCATTGTGTTACAATTCACATTAAGACCTCGTGGGGGTTGAGGGTGGTTTTGAAGGGCAGGAATTCATCCGCACTTTTCATGCTTTCACGTCGCACGAGCGCGTATTATTCGCTTTGTTCGGATTATAAATTAAGTCCACGATGCTTTGTGTCGGAGCGTCGAAAGCACCCTTAGTTAATGACAACAACGGGCGCACAAATATTACAGTGTGCAGATTGATGATCATGACATTTTTTTATTATTAACATAAAATAATTGTGCTTTAACGAAAAGTAATTTTAATTTTTTTTAATTTAAATCCGTTGTAATTTAAATTCGACGCGACTACGTCCACTGTGACGTAGGTACATAACCTTGTTCAACGCAAGTCCAATGGTTTTTTTCTTTTTCTAATCGCGCAATTATAAGCCAAGTTATTTAAGTTTAAAGTTTGGTTGCGGTTGACACCACCGCAGCGACATCTGTAGTTTGACGTACGGTGAGCGCCACCTATGCTTAACTAACGCCACGCTTGGTAACACAAAAAAATTTAAACTCAAATAACTTTCAAACTATTTGTTAGATTTTGACCAAATAAAAACGGAAGTTTAAATTATTTGCCTCATTATTGATTAAAAAGAAACTTAGTATTTGTTTATAACAATTTGTGGATTTTGTTAATAAAAATCGATTGTTGTAATTTTAAGAATATCTCAGCTCATAATCCGCGCTTCCTCGTTTTCTTTGCTGTATATATGCCACGTCGCGAGTCAGTCGGCGGAGAAGAATCGATCCGGCGTGCGGCATGCGGCGCGGCGGCGTGTGAGGCGGCGTTTCCCGCTTTCCCTTGCGCTCGGTTTGCTCTTGATCGACTCTTCGACTCGAGACTTGCGTCCCAATCCCAAACACAACGCACACCACCACTACCAGTGTCAAATTCATTTCTAACCCCCTAATATTCCAACCCTTATGGGGTGCTAGCGTTAGTACTACAACTCCTACTAGTTCCAGGAAGGAATTGTAAATGTGTGATAGTGTTAGTGGTAGTAGAAATATCATGATTGTTGTAGTCTTACAAAACGCTCACAATCATAATGTAAAATATTCAAAACGAAAAGATACAGAGGGTTGAAGTATTATTAAAAAAATAACAAAATAATATTAATGTAATCAAACCGCTGAAAATAAATGTTAGATTTTTAATTTTTAATTAAAAAATTGATTGGGTTGGAATTCAAGCTTTAACAGAACAAAGGAAATACTCCGAGTAAAATTAAAGGGTTGGGGTTGTAAGTAACAGTTGTAATTTCACATCACATGTCGTGTACGGACAATGTAACGGTTATGTTCACGTTACTTATCCTATTACATTGCCATTTTGATTAGTACACACTTTGAGGTTAGTTAAATATTAAACCGAATTCCAACCCCTAACAAAATGTATTTAACATTTTCTTTATGAAAAAAAATGAATTATTGTTTTGGGTTTGAATTACTTCGTTTGATATTATGCAAAATATTTTGTGTTTTGTGTTATGTCTTGGCAAAAACAAGATTTACGATCTTAGATGAAAGGGAGGAAACTAGATACGTTGAGAAATACGAAAAGAGATGAATTCTTGAATAATTTATTGAGCACGTTGGTATTCCATGCACGTAGAATGGAATGAATGTCAGTAATGTCACTATATTATAATGAAATATACGTGAGAAGTTATTGTTAAGATTTTTGTAGTTTTCATTTTTTTGCGTAACTATGACGCTACTAGGTCATAGGTGGCGCGAGTGCTGTGTTGCTAATTAATTAACTTAGAGTTAAATTGTAACAAGGAAATACTAAAGTTTTGTTTTGGGTATAAGTCTAGGGTTGTGATATGGTTTTGGTGCAAATAGAATACAAAAACATAAAATGAGCGAAAAAACTATGTAGGAGTGGAGTTCTAAGTTTTGACCGCTTGCCAAATGTGTATTGCCATCCATATCGTCGTATTGCAATATACGGAATTGCGTTTTTCTAAACTGAACCAAACTATCAGAACTGTAAGACAGGAAAGAAAAAGAAAAATAACGAAAATAGAAAAGAAAATGCTAAAAAAGTTAAAAACTAAAATTGTTTTGATATTTTATACTAAAAATATTGATATTTATAGTTATATAATGCGTTCAACGAATTCTTTATAAAAATTTAAGTATTTTGGTTTTTTTTTCCGTTAAAATCCGTTAATTAGATGATAAGATATTCACGTTTAAAGTTTTAATATGGCGATATGTGCGGAAGCGACATCTGTACTTTACGTCAAAAGCAGCGCCATCTATACAAGTCATGACGTCACACTGCAAAATTTTAAACTTAAATATCTCAGCTTCTATCCAACGAAATTAAAAAATAAAAAAACAAAACCTAACTAATTGTATTAATCCACTTAGTGGATAGTGGCTAAAAGTAATTAGTTTATAAAACTAATTATATGATATATTACCGTGGTATATGTGTTTATGTATTTTTTACTTGTTTTTCTTGTAAATAAAAAAAACACAGTTAAAAACGAAATGAGTTTGTGCAAAGAGGGAAAGTGCACACTAAAACTTAATTGCGTGTACACACTCACTGACGTCGGCGACGGTAGTAGCTGACGATGCATCCACGTCCGTCGCCGTCATCGCCGCCGTCGACCACCCCCTGACGCACAAGTAAAAGCTAGTCGCTAGTCGCTTCAACGAACAGTAGTGGTAGAAGTAGTAGCAAACGTTGAATGTTGGGAGGCGCGCACAGGAAATTAATTACCCAAATGGTTTTCGCACGTTGTCGGACAGACGTCCGCCTTCTTTCTTCGCAGATAGAGAACGCGCAAGAAAAATACAAGGAAAAACAACACAAAAACTAAAGGCAAAAGTAAACGCAAGAAAGTGTCTTAAGTGCGCGTTGAAAGTAATTTCTCAAATTGACTTTACGAGAAAATGTACGAGTATAGGGGTAGTTTAATTTTATTTTAGGTAATTAATGAGTTGATTAGAATTATTTTTAATTATTTAAAAGTTGTAATTTTAAATTTTAATTAAGAAATAATGATTTAAGTTTTGATATTTGAACTCAAAAGTTAAATGACAAAATGATTCATCTGGTAATGACGTAATTAGAGCGTAATTAACGCGTTTGCACCTGACACATTTCTCGACTAACTAAAGTTTCGAATTCAGTAATTCAATTACTATTCCGTATTCCACCAAATTGCATTGTTTTATAGTTATTGTAAACTATTTAACTAATAATAATACAATTATTAGTTTTCTAATAATATTAATTAATAATAAACTTGTTTTTGAGAATGTGATACTTAATTATTAAATTTCATACTTTACTGGTTAAAACAATGTTTTTATATTTTAAATCCGTTGATTAGATACTGAGATATTTAAGTTTAAAGTTTTTTGTAACGTTTGCCACGCTGTCATAGGTGGCGCTCACCGTACGTCAAAGTATAGATGTCGCCTCAGCGCTTAACACCTCACTATAACTTTAAATTTGAATATCTCGGCTTCTAGAGGTCGTAAATCAACAAATAAAAAAATAAAAAATAATTGATTTAAACCGTAATTTAGTAGTCTTCAAATTAATGAACCAAACTAATAATTAGGGTAGTGATAAATTATGCAGAAATTGTTATTAGTATTTTTGATTAAAATAAAATTTAAAAAAATGTGAGAAAGTAGCAATGATTGTGCGGCAGGTAATAAATTTGTTCTTTTTCGGCACAAAAGGGCAAAAATTCAATTTGACATTTAACTGCTGATCGCAGCACGAAGCACGTAATGACACCTATTACGTGCCGATCATTCGTTACACGTCTATTTATATACAACGTATCGCCTCAACTTCGAACGCACCATCGACAGCGACATCAAATCGAAGTGACTTTTTGATATTTTTTGACTGACTACCTATCACTTTTCTTTCTATTCTCTGCTGCACGTCATTTTATTTTAGTTTTCTATGTATTTTTAATGAACAACTACTAGCACCAAACTCGGTAGATAATTTTATTACTCTCCTGAAGTTTTATAAGAATTTTTAAAATTATAACCAAACAATTTTTCATTTTATTATTTTTTGTTTTTTTTTGTTTTTTTGTGTTATTTTGTTGTGTATTGTTGGTAAACGTAAAACGAATGTGGAATTTGTAGAAAAAGAAGCCAGCTTGTGGATGAGAAGCTCAAAAGGGAAGCTCAATCGATTCACAGCGGCAACGCTCCCGTGACGTCATAGCTACGTGTGCTTGCGCCGCCGCCGCTGCTGCCTCCACTACTCCACCATTGATGCTACTGACGACAGAATATCAGTAGTAGATATACAAATAATGAACGCTTTAAAAAACAATATAAACATATACATATTAAAAAAAATAATAATTTTAAACAAAAAATAAAACAATAATAATAGTAAACATCACGAAAAGGTATTCTAGGAAAGGTAAAATATTTTGTTCATTGTAATATTGATTTTTAAATGAATATTTAATTATTGTCAATAGACTATAAGTGTAACTTATTTATTATTTAAATGTTTTTGTTGCTATTTAATATAGAAAATGAAGAATTTAATTTTTTAATAAAAAAAAAATCAATACCAAATGTATGTTAGTTTACGAGATATATCAGTTTTAAGTTATTGAGCGCGGCGAGATTCTAGCCTAGGTGGCGCTCGCCGTACGTCAAAGTACAGATGTCGCTGCAGTCTTTTCAGCGACTACCAAACTTTAAACTCAAATATCTTTGTTCCTAATTATTCGATTTGAAAAATACAAAAACATTTAGGCGCGTTATTAATTATTTTATAATATTTTTACAATTTCACAAGGTAAAAGGATAATTATATCCTTATAAATATAAATTTAAAAACCAAAAAAAATTTTTAGTTTGTTGCATTTTATTTAACGTTAAATCAAACTTTAAATGCAAGCACAATGCACCCCATTGTGTTTAAAAACTTTCTAGCTTGCTGACCTCATCACTTCCTAGCTAGAATCCTGTCTATTTTCAGTTTTCAATTCAGTTAGCTGTGCTGAGTTTCCAGAACGTAGAAACGAGTTTGGCTAGGAAGTTGCGAGCTGAAAGTTTTGTCTATCCCCGGTTTCGGTGAAGGAAATATCGTGCTTTTAATCGCGCTTTCAGTATTTCGGTAACATCCCCGCTCGGTTTTATTGAGCTTGGTGTGCGAGCAAAGGCAGTAGGAAAAGCAGCGCTCGAATAGACTTAATTAACTTGCTGGAATCGGAAGGAATTTGATTTGTCTCTCTGCGTTATACCCCTTTCCCTATTATTCTCACATTCCCAAAGTCTTCCCACATTCCCACAATTTCAATAGTTAAGGACTAAAGCGCCAAAAGGGTAAATTTATCGCCTATTATGTATTACGATTGGATACATAACACATAAGTGTTCAAAGTCATAATGTAATAAAGTTTATGACACACAAATACTACATTTACCCTCAAAACAATTATTACTAACAATTATGAACAAATATAGATGGTAGATGTTTTAGAAAAATTTCAGAAATTTTCTTTGAGGTTAGAAAGTAACGTAAAGTTCAAGATTACAGAATGCAGGATAAATTTAAGTGAACCGTGTACGGTTTTGTGCAAAAAGGGAGAAAGGATGAGGCCGGAAACAGGTATAAAATGTTGATGTGTCCGTTTTCTTTCCTGCACTTGCCGAAAAGCAGTGAATACTTCAAGTAAAGTCTTGAATTTCCACCAACTCGGACACACAAATACGCCACAAATAAACACACAAAACTACCAGCAGCAATTCAGTAAAGAACAAACAAACAAAGAAGAAAATAAAATGTAAAATGTAAAACTCAAAACACAGAAATTCAAAAGTAAAAAGTCAAAAACTTTTTAGTTTCAGAAAAATGCCATAAATTTTGTTGAAAGTTTTTTTTAATTTGTTAAAATTTAATTTATTAAGTTATTTCCAACCCGTTTTGGACTTGTTATCCATTATAGCAGTCATTGTAGCCGTGGAGAAACACTAAAGCAGTAAGCATTAAATTACACCCGGCATTAACTTCATAAACCATCCCTATCTGATCGCGTTTGCAACGCTTCGTGGACTGATAAAAATTTGACAAATTTTTACGGTCTTCCAACACGGACGAATTAAATTGTAATTTATTAAAGTATTATACTGTTTTAATTAAAACGAAAACTAAAATGTATACTACTTAATTGTAATTTGACGAATTTATTCAATGTTTCATTTTTTGTAAAAGAATCTAAGATAAAATTAAAATTTATTACAGAAAGAATTAATGCAATATGTTTATTAGTTTCAGAGATATTTAAGTTTAAAGTTTTTATGTGTTACCGAGCATGGTGTTAGTTACGCGTAGGTGGCGCTCACCGTACGTCAAAGTACAGATGTCGCTGCGGCGGTGTCAACCACAACTAACTTAAAACTTAAATATCTTAGCTTCTAATTGCGCGATTTAAAAATTAAAAAAAGCAATGGACTCGTCATTGACTAATTTATGTGATTTTTAATAATTATTTATGTAAATAAGTAATTTCTATTGTTAAATTATAATTTAGTAAAAAATTTAAAATTTTTAAGACGATTTTTTCTTGTTTTGTCTTATTTTTATTTATATTATGTCAATTTTAAAATTTTAAATCAAAATCAACAATTTTGTCATTTTTGTATTGACAAAACGTCAAATATACAAAGACACAAAGAACACAAACAAATCAAAAACAAAACAGCCTTGCAATTTGTCGCAATTGTATGTTGTCTTTTTGAGTCTGAAAACTCTCAAATGTCTCAAAACTCTCAAAGGAATATACGATCGATCAAAATTGAATCCCTTATGCTTCGCTTGCTTTTCATTTGCTTCACTTGCCTTACATCCCCTACACACTGCTCTCACTTGAGTTGCATTAGTTCTGTCAAATAGAAATCACAAAGAAATACAAACAAAAAGCTGCATTTCAAATTCAATGTTTTGTGATAAAAAAAACAATAAACACGAAACAACAAAGTAAAAAAAAGTTGTGAATAAAAACATACAAAGTTTTTTTATTCAGCATAGTTTCCAGATGTTAGTGTTGGTAAATCTAAGAAAAAACACAAAACTAAACAACAAAAAAGAAAAACCAAATGAAGTCGTTGCCACCCCGGTCAAGTCACGAACATATCCGATTGGAAGCAGGAAAATTACCTCAAAGTACTTCTGACTAATTTAAATGTTGCCAGCAAGCACTTAACTCTGGTACGGAATAATATCAGGACTAAATAACGATTTTCATGATATCCAATCTTAATACCAACCATAAATTACTCAAGTCAATTAAAATAGCGGAACTAATAATATTTAATTTAAAAAAAACAAATACTTGTTTAGTAATATTTAGTATAATCACTATAACCCCGGAGAATTTACATAATCGTCAATATTATTTGTAATAACAAATTTAATTAATTTAATTAATACAATAACAGGTTAATTGTTGTGTTTTGTATGTTAATTTTAATACCCAAACCGTTTGAATGTTACAAATGTTAAGAACACACGCAGTTAATACTGAGCACTAGTCACCGCTAGAGGGCGTTACAATCCAAACACAAAAATTATAAGAAAAAAAAAAGAAACCAAAAAAAAAAATGTCTAAGATTGTATTACCTTTATTTTATGACCAATCAAGTCAATTATCCTTGAAAATGTTGAGAAATATCAAGTACCAAGTCGTTATTTCCACCTTTTTCACCGTTTTTTCGCACATTTCGCCCACAAAACCACAAAAACACGAAAAATGGCAATTTGTGAGACATTAGTGACCTACTCGTATGTTGGTTCACTAAAGTTCATATTAAATGGGCGTTGTGGTGCTCCAACCCCGTGATATTTACACCACATCAAGGACTAAGCAGCCAAAAGACTCAAGGGTCAACTAGTCTTGAGTATATATCCTCGAAATACTCAAGGGTTGATAAATTATTAGTGTTTCCTGCACAAATTTGATCTTGTTTATCAAAAAACAACAAAAATTTCGGCACAGTTTCTACTTTTTTTGGTTATAATTTTTGACGAAAAGTACATTCATTTGTGTTTTATGTTTAAGTGAGTTGTGGAGTGTCATGAATCGTGAGTGGTGAGTTTGAGCTTGAAAGCACCTTGTGGTGTCGAGACTATATAGCTCCTTAGCGAATTCAAGCCCTCGCAGCAAGACGACGACGAAAACTAAAAGCTCGCAACTCACAGCCAACGACACAGCGCATACAGCACGAAAAACTCAAGCACGAGTTCCGACCGAAAAATTGTGGGCAAAAATGCACGTCGCGTTTCGTGTAAATAGAAAAAAAAACCAGCGTGAGCAATTTATCATGTTTTCTTAACCCCACCATTGAAAGAAAACACAAAACAAAAAAAATTAAAAAGAGGTTTTGTACTGTGACGATTCAAGTGTTGGTTTTTATTCTTGAAATTCATAAAAAGTAAAACTTGACTATTAACGCCATCTAGACGTTCGTTGGTGAGATAAGTTACAAATTTTAGTACTTCAACATTTAGGGAAAGAAATTTAACATTCATTTTGTGTTTACTTGTGTTTTACACTTTACGGTCTTGAACATTTTGCTTGTCTGCGTTGTTTGTTTTGCGTTTTATGTTTGAACATAAAATGAAAATTCGGAAAATCTTGTACGCGTCTTCAAGTTTTCCTGAAACTGTACACCACTGTCAGGCAGTACACACTAGAGAAATTCATTACCATGCAAATTTTGCGACTTCGTTATTTCAAGTGGCAAACACACTCGAAAAATGTTGCTTCCGTCATTCTCTCATTCATCTCATTTCGTGTTTCGCATCAGTAGTATGACTACAAACTACGCTACGTTTCATAGGAATATAAAAATTTAGGAAATAAATTAAAATTTTTAGAATTTATACCTAAAAATACGCAGAATTTAAAATTTTAGATGAATTTACTTTTATTTTTAACTTAAAACAATGAAAATATTACATTTTTTGTTTATTATTTGAAAGAAATAATGAAGAATAGTTTTCTATATGTTCTGGTTTTTATTTCATTAATTTTCGTTGATTAGTTACTGAGATAATTAAGTTTAAAGTTTAATAATGGTTGCAAGCGCTGAAGCGACATCTGTACTTTGACGTACGGTGAGCGCCACCTATGCTACGTCACGCGTCACGCTCGTACACTCTGCCGCGTGTAAAATCATCAGTTGTTGTTTTTGGGTTATGAATAGGATAAAATCTTAAAGATTTTGAGCGTTAAATTTATTATTAAAGTTCAAAACGTGTGAGATTTAACGTGAACATTAAAATCGCCTCAGAATCCATCATCGCTTGATACAAACAAATTGAAAACGCGATTCATTAATCATTTGACGCATAAATAAATTTGCTATTCGTGGCCATAGCTATTGCTTACGATGAGTATGAGCATCTGAGAGTAATGCCAAGTAAAAACGAGTAAAAGTGAATATCGAGACTCGTTTACTCGGAGAGTAAAAAAGTAAAAGTGAATCCATCAATCTTTACTTCAAAAAAAAGAACACAAAAACACGTTTCACAACATCTCAATGGGTTAAAATATGTTAAACATGTCAAATACATAAAATAAATATTTAAGTTTGATAAATATTTACGCTTAAAAGAATTAAAGAAAAAAATCACAAATATAGCAAAAATTGTTTATGTGCGGGTTTTAAAAATAAGTAAACAAAATTTAAAAAAAAATTAAATGAACTTAAGATTGGAAATTGTTTTAAGTTAAAGTTAGTTTTTGAATTATTTAAATCGGTTGATTAGTGTCAGAGTTATTTAAGGTTAAAGTTTGGTACGTCACAATTTACAAACTTAACCTCTCTTCTGACGTCACTGTCGGAAGAAAAACTTTAATATCTTTTAAACTAATCGACGGATTTTAAAAATTTAAAAATTAGAATAATCACAATTTAGTCCTTAAATATGAAAAAATAAAAATAATCCAAGATTTTTTTGAAAATCTTTATATCCTTCAACATTAAACTTTTATTTTTTTTTTCATTTTTTTATACAATTGTGTTTATTGTAGTGTAACCATTACCCTAATAAGCTAAAGGATATTTGTCTTTTTTATTTTCTATTCTATAATCAGTAAAGGTCAAGGATACCAATCAAATCACACAAAAACTAACAAAACCAAACTAAAAATAGTGCGCAAAAAAAATTTTAACTTCATTTGAAAAAAATCTAAAAACTGTCTAGATCACAAATTTTAATTAAAATTAAAATCTCACTCGGTGTTTCACCATCAGCGTTTACCGTCAGCGTTTACCGTCATTGTCGTTGTGGTCGTGTCGTTGTCGCAGATTCTATTTGTAACGAAGATCAAGATTACACGCCATGGCACGCGCAAACGCTAACGAACATTTCGGGCGTTCCGCGTTCTCACGCAACAGAAAACTTTTCGTTTCTTAACGAGTACGAGAAACACACACCACGTCAAGTTTTCCCATACATTTGCCGTGGTTTAATGTCGCGTGGTGTGGAAAACTGTGTTACAGAAAACATTCATGGATTCTTAAGCGGCCGCACACGTCACAGCGTCACTATACCTATGTCAACACAACGAGACAGCCGGAAAACCGGTGGAAAACCGGAAGTTACCCTTATGATTTATATTTAACACTAAAGTCTTAACAGCACTCACAAAGTATTAAATTTTCTAACAAAAAATTTAAGTGATTTTGGTGTTGTTTTAAAGGTTTTGGTGTGAAGTTATAGCTTATTCACCCTAAAATGAAGGTATATTTTTAGTTGATTACATACAAATGCTAAAATTAACAATGTTTACCTTAAAAGTCATTAACGTTATGGTAATGAGAGTTCAATAATGTGAAAATTGATGATTTGTTAGTAAATTTTTCAGACATCTGGTTTATAACGCCATCTGTCGTTGAATAAGAGACTATTTTGTATTTAAAACTATAAAATTAGTTAAATTAGTTATTAATACCTATTTCAGTTTTTGATTCACTAAAATCGATTCATTAGAAGCTGAGATAATTAACTTTAAAGTTGTGTAGTCAGTTGTGACGTTAGTTACTAAAACTTGAGTTTTGTAAATTTAGAAAGTTGCTTATAAATCAAAAATTAATTAAAATTTTAACTTGATTTTTAGCAAGACTATAAATCAATTATTGTCTAAAACGTGTACAAAATTTGAATGAGCTAACCTCAAAGCTAACAAAATGGCGACCTGTCAAACTCACCAATACTAATCCAATTTTAAAATTTTTCTTTAACCTCTACTTAAACTTAATTTTAAACAACGTTTTAACCTAAAACACATATAAATAGTTAAATTAGTTATTAATAATAAGTTTAGTCTTTGATTCACAAAAATCGGTCAATTAGAAGCTAAGATAATTAACTTTAAAGTTTTTTAGCGTTTTATGTACGTCACAATCACTAAAACCTAACCTAACTTAAGAGTGACATCAGTAACTAAAACTTTAACCTTAAATATCTCTAAAATTAATTTAAAAAATATCATTTTAATTGAACAAATAACAAAATAATAACAATTAATTTGAAAATTTATTAATAAAAAATTAAGGGTTGATTTTTTTAAATTTTAAATAAAAATATTAAGTAGACTATTAACATATATTTAGAAATAACTCTAAATCTAAGTTAAGGGTTAAAATAAATTGCTAAATACGTTAAACTACCTTAGTTATTTAACCAGAATAAGGGTAGTTTTAGGGCGTAAGTGTAAAATATAGAATTTAAAGCAAAACCTTGCTATTTCTACTCCAAAGCAGGGAGGCGAATGAGAAACGACCAGTGAACCACCATCTACCTAGGCTTCGACCACCCTTACTACCCCTAGCAGCCTGCTGTTAGTGTTAAAGGTAAGGGCAGATGACTGCAGTCTAACTTCAGCGCTTGGGGCAATCGGGAAGATTCATTCTAAAGCTTTAGACTCTAGCTTCAGACTACTTCGAATCTAGAATCTAGAATATTCAACGAAAGGAAAGAAGGAAGAGGGGAGTAAAGTACTAAGAGGTAAATCACAGCCCTTACACTACTCGCACACATCCCTCGCACACATCCCTTACGCAGTTTTCGCAGTTTTCCAAGCTTTCAAAGCCTTTACGCTCTTGTACGTTCGCTTCAACACTGTAAACTACCAGCACAACTCATTTAAAGGCAACATTGCTTTAACATAGGTGGCGGTAGTGCGCTCACAATTTACGACGTTGCCAGTTTTGGTAAAAGTTTAAAGTGAAATATCTCCGGTTCTAAACAACGGATTTTTGTGATTTAAAAACTAAAAGTTGTGTTTTTTTAGTCTTTACTTAATTTAGTTAATTAATTAATGGTAAAATAATAAAAATTAATTTTTTGTGCTTAATGAAGTGTTTAATGTTTTTTTATTACTTTTTGGGTTGGGTGTTTTTGTTTTTGATGGTTTTAGGGCTTTTCTATGAGTCACAGATGGTCGGTGTTGTTGTTAGGAACGCAAGGGTAAAACCAACCCAAGCGTAAAGACTAATCAGCGCTGTCAGTCCAGATTTTCCACAAGAAAACACACAAAATTTGTTAGATTTAAACCGAAAAACACCAAAAACTAAAACAAAATACATTTTTTTAAATCCTAACTTTAAAAATTAAATTAAAATTATGTTGTTTTTGGTCAAATTAACGAACATTTTGAAGTTATGCTATAAAATGTTAAGTTTTCTAGAGTCATCGTGAATAATCTAAATTTAATTTTGATAAATCAAGACTCTAATGTATTTCTAAACATTCAGAGTGCTATTTTTGTGACGTCTTGCAGTAAAATTTTCGTTTTGAAGGTTTAAACACTTGAAATCTGCGCTTTGAATATTTATACATGTCGCGAATGAAAGTCTCAGCATGCAATGCAACAAAACGAGGTGAGGAGCTTTGGGAAAGAAAAAAAAAACATTCTCACGCGACTTAAAGCTCGCGACGTAAACGCGACATTGCCACAGAAACCGAAAACACATTTAGAAATTTATTTCAACATTTTACTGAATGCTTAAAAACTTATGAATGCTCGCTCGACGTTAGATGCTCGATGCTCGTTATTACGTTATAATTCATAAAGTCAGACCACTATTTGCAAAACGATTTTTAATTCTCAACTCACATTAAAGTTAATTTTATTAGGTTTAGATTTACACCTGTTTGATGTTTATTAATGCGTATAGAAACTTCAAACAGTTGGATCAAATCAAAACAACTTATGGTTAACCTCAAATAAACAAAACATAACCTCATTTATGTGCTTAGTTTTTGAGGCAGTTACGTAATTTTAGAAATTGACGTATAAATCATAAACTAACTAATATTTTTAGTTGATTTTTTTTTATAATGATTAAAATAGATTATTGTTTAAATCGTATAGTAAATTTTAAAGATTTAACATTAAAATTAACAAAATGGCGGGTGATTAAACTGTAAAAACACAATAATTAAGGTTTGCTTGGTAATTTAGTAAGAAAATTGCTTATAAATCAAAAACTATTTAAGATTTTGAGTTTATTTTTTGTAAGGATATAAATCAATTATTACTTAAAACGTGTATTTAATTTGAAAACTCTAACCTCAAAACTGATAAAATGGCGGAGGATTAAACTCAACCCACTTAGTAATAGACGCGGTTCAGTTTAGTAATTTTTTAAATGTGCTTATAACTCTAAAACTAATCAAAGAATTTATATGATTTTTTGCATTGGTATCAATAAATAACTAAAAAGAATGTGTACTAAATTTGAATGACATAACCTGAAAGTTAACAAAATGGCGGGTGATTAAACATAAAACATTTAATAAAATGTTGCTTTGGTTTTGTAATTTTAGAAAGATGCTTATAAATCAAAAACTAATTAATATATTTAATTGAATTTTGGCACAAATATCAATCAAATAATGTTTAAAAAGTGTGCAAAATTTTAAAAAGCTAACCTTAAAACTAACAAAATGGCGGGAGATTAAACTCAAGCCATTCATTTAGAAGTTTAGTTTAGTAATTTAAAAAAAACACCTATAAATCAAAAACTACTCAAGCATTTAATTTAATTTTTTGATACAACATAACCAAATAACTGTTTAGTACACAAACAAAATTTAAACATTCTAACCTCAAAACTAACAAAATGGCGACATGACAAACTCACCTAAACCAATCCAATTTTTAATTTTTTTTTAACCTCTGCTTAAACCTAATTTTAAACAATGTTTCAACTAAAAACAAAACTAAATCTCTAGGTTAACCTCAAATAAACACAACTCAAATGTAATCTATAAAAAAAACAAGCGGATTTATTAGCTTTTTTGATGTATTTATAGCCATGTTTGTGTCTGCGGCAAAAATCCTCATTAAATTTTTCGATTTTCTAGTACCTCGTTGTTTACGTTGGAATGTTTCAAAACATTCGGAATCGTTAAATTGAATTTTCATCGGATCGCAATTCGCCATCCAGAATTTAGAATATGCACACAAGTCGTGCGTGTGCATCGCATGTATCGCATGCATCGACAACGACCAAAAGTTTGTAAACATTGCGCATTCGAGCACATTCGCGAGCACCGATCGAGCGAAATTATTGCGCAAACATGCAGTCAAGATGATATTTATAGTGGGAACATGCACGTTGCACATTTCCCATTTGTGATTTTCTATTATTTTCGATTTAATGTAAGACTAACCGACTTGAAATGCGCAACTACAATTAACAAACAAACTGCAACACACTAACAAAACACGTTTTGTTTTTTTTTTTTTTCAGTGCCAGTTTGATTAATTTGTAAACTTAAAATTTATATTTGATATTTAATTAATAATTAAAATTAAAATTATAATTATAATTACCTTTACAGCGTGAGTGGTTTCCTGACTACAAAAACGTTAATTACAACCCAACTTTTTAACCACTTTTTTACGCGGGTTCTCTTGAGAGAACTTAACCTCCTTTACCCACAGTTTCTTGTAGTTTCCCGATTAAGGACCTTATTATTATACTCCACTTTCAATTTACTAACTGAACTCGTAACTCGTGACTAGTAGCACTCAACTTTGACCATAATATGTTCTTGCATTTTATTTTAAACCTTTCGGTAATATTTTTAACTCAATAATAAAAATATTTTAACGACTCAATGGTCAAAGTATTTTTACACACGTTAACACGGTGTAAACAAAAGCCAACTTGATTTTTCACAAATAAATCTAGTCGTCTATAACTTTTGTTTTATTGCGTGAAACAAAACTAAACGCGTTTCAAAGAAATTTCAAACAAAAGAAACTCGCAAACAAAACGATGACTTGATTTATCAGAAAACTCAGTTCTGATTCGTGCAAACAATACAAAATGTAACAATTAGTTTGTTTACTTCGTGTGTAAAATGTGTAAATTATTTGTGAGTAATTAACGAGACGTAAATAAAACACAAAGCTTTAGATCAGATCGTCGATTGTTTATTAGCATTTTATACGCTTTGAACGCATATTATCCTTTGGTTTCCTCGGATTTTCCAACATTTCCACACTTATTACACACATTTGCGCGTTGAAATGTGCTTTGCCTACCACCTCCGGCCTAGTTATGTGTCGAGTGGGTCGACACACCGGTCAAGCGTTAGATGTGGCGTCAACGTTGATGGATCTGATTGTGCAGAACAACACTATAGGTGAGTACAGACGACAGGCGTGACATGTTTAATTTATACTTACAACTTTATTCAAATGATATATTTTTAAAGTTCTTTGCGTTTGAAAGTTATTTTTGGAAGTAACTAACACAATACTAAACAGGTTTTATCTGATTGGAGTTGTTTTATGGTCGCCATTTTGTTAGTTTTGAGGTTAGGTTATTTACATTTTCTACGGGGGTTTAACAGGATGTTAGTTATGTGGTTGTAAAAAATTAGGTTAATTTATTTGTTAGTTTTTGATTTATTTGCTATTATTCTACTGGTAGAAGACAAATTAGAAGTTTTCGGATGTTTTTAATTTAATCAGTCGCCATTTTGTTAGTTTTTAAGATAAGTACTTTAAATTTAAGTGATATTTTAAACAGTATTTAATTTATATCCGTGTGTAAAATCAAGTAAAAATATTAATTAGTTCTTTGCTTATTAACAATTTTCTTTGAGGTACTACACTAACCAAAACTTATTTCTTGTTTTTTTGAGTTTAATCAGTCGCCATTTTGTTAGCTTTCGGGTTAAGTTACTTAAATTTTATATATAGTTTATAACATAACTAAATTATATCCTTGCTTAAAATCAAGTCAAAATATTGATTACTTTATGATTTATTAGCAATTTTCAAACAGGTAAACCAAACTTATTTTTTATGTTTTTTTGTTTATTTGGTCGCCATTTTGTTAGTTTTTAGGTTAGGTTATTCAAATTTTATACATAGGTAATACAATAACTATATTATATTCTTGCGTAAAATCAAGTAAAAATATTAATTATTATCTGATTTATAGCCAATTGTCTGCCAATAACCAATATTTAACACTATTTTTTGGTCTTTTACTAGTCGCCATTTTAGTTATTTTAACCCCACACCTAACCAAACTTTACACACAATTAAAACTATAACTAAATTATAATATATATAAAAATCAAGTAAAAATATGACTGAATATTCAATTTTAAACAAAAATTACTAGAATTTTCTATAAATAACTTAAGAAATATTGAGATATAACCTCAAAATAATGTGAAAATAACCTCTATTTATATAAAATTTTCAATAAAATCTAGCAATTTATTATTTTAATAAATCATAACTCCCTGACACAAGTTTAAAACACGCTCCAACGCGTTTTATTTGTAAATGGCGACGACATATTTCGGTTATTAATTCTACGCAATGCAGTTATTTTTCCCACCGGAAAACGTAATGGAAAACAGGTGTCGCGCGCGCTGTCGCCTCGTGTGTCCGTGTCCGTGATTTGACTTCATTTAGAAAATCAATTAATTTCCCTCAACGAATAAATCGGCGCGCATCGCGTAATATATTTGTAATCATAAATTACGCCGCGGAATATGACACAAATGACACAACCACTCGCACTTTTATGGTTTAATCAACAAAAACACATAAAAACTAACATAAAATTATCATAAAGTTACAACTGGCTTGGAAATTAATAAAAGTCTAGCATAAAATTTAAATTTAAAAAAAATGTATGATTTAACCTTAAATTAACGCTAGATATATGTAGGTTGTTAAGTTGGTTGCCTACCATGGCGTAATACAATCAAAAAATATGTTATCCTCAGTTTGAGAGTCCTTAGATTATGTGTCTAGGCCGAAAGAGGACGACACGTCCTTACCACACGGATTTTAACGCAATAAAATAAATGAATCATCACTTACCGTTTTGAATCCCCGATACATGATCCTGATCTCCTGTCGCGTGAACTTTGTTAGCCGACAGAGATCCTCTAAAGCGACCGGTATCGGCTTAGGCACCCTGGACGGCTCCAACTCGTACACCATGTCCTCGACAGGACTATCAGACGGCGTACCCATTTTTTCGGCTGTTTATCTCTCACCCCGTAACGAAAAGAAAATTCCACAACCGACAAACCCTCCACAATCAAGTTAAAAAGCACCCTCAAAGGTCCTGCACGTTTCCTTATCCGTCTCGTCCTTCGTCCTTGTTATCGTCCTTTCTTAAATGACGAAAACTAACCCTCAATATTTCAAATTTAGTCTTGTACTTCTTCAATCATTTTGTCCTTCAGAAAGTTAAAGATTTACATTGAAAGACATAGTCCTTGAATGAAAGAGTTTGCAGGATTCGTAAGTTTTCAATTTATCAATGAATTATGGTGTTGTAATGGTGTTTCTGCCCTGGTGCAAAGCGTCAACAGATTTTAATTGATGTTTCACTGATGATTCGCGATTGCTTTATGTTTTCGCGGCCTGGGGGTGGGCTGGCGCTGCTGCCCGCGGTTTCTGTGCGCTGCTTGGTGTGTGTGGGTTGTAGGTGTGAATGTGGAGCGTGTGAACGGGGCCACAACACATGCAGACGGCGCGGCGGCGGCGGCAGCAGCGTGTGTCGTTCGCGCGATCCCTACCCGTACCCGGATTCGACCCGGACTGGCGGCGGTCGGCTCGTTCGCTCGTCGGCAGGCTGTAGCAGGACGGACGGGATGCCCCTCGCCGATTTCGGCCCGCAGGACGCGATTTTCGGTGTGCGCGCGCGCGCGACAACTCTCACGCATTCGCAATTAGTTTTTTTTGTACTTTTTTCAAACAAATCAAATTTCTTTAATTTGTATTATTTATTTAAACAATAATAATTATTAAATAGCATTATTTTAATTTAATTGTTGCTTAAAATATTTTGATTTTTTATGAAAAAAGACTGATTTTAAGTAAATTCAACCACCATTTTGTTATATTTAATTATATTTATAACATTATAGTTAGTAATGGTATTAAACATTAATTAATTATTGCTTAAAGCAATAATTGTTATTAAAAATTTTAAAAACTTAAACTTAACGTATACAACCAGTCATACAGCTTTTATCGATAATTTGAAACTAAATAATTATTGTTTTAAAGTAAACACAGTTGTTTTACTTTTAAAATTATTAATTTTTTAATCATTTTTAAAAATATTTATTGTAAATTATAACGTAATAAGGCGTAAACATCAATTTAACTTTTGAAAATGTCAAGATTTTCACGTTATCATATGCAGCCCGTCATACACCACTTCAAATAATGAAACGCAAAGTTTAAAACCTTGTAACTTATTTAAATTAAGTCCAATTTAACTCAAAATTTCGACACACTTTTAAAAATAAATTATAAATACTTTCAGTTAATATCAACTTATAATAATAAATAGTTATTAGGTAATAGAGAAATTAAAGAAACATCTTGATTTCGTGTTTTTTTAAGGAATAAAATCTTTGTTTATTGCAAAAACGCTATTAATACGTTCAAATTTTATATTTGTAAAGACTGATATAAGTAATAGTTACCCAGAGTAAGTTATTATGACGTAAAGTTAAAAACAATTTCTCAAAAAGTAAAAACGAGATATTAAGATATGCAACCAAACATACACTATTTTAATTAATAAAAACGACAAACTTTAAAACTTCATAACTCTTGAAATTTTCGTCAGATTACTACCAAATTTTGTAAACAAACCCGTAAATAAATTATTTACACCCCATATTTCTCCTAGCTCATAATATTAATTATTTATTAAATCACAAGCACTTAAATTCAAGATTTTATTTTTATTTAATCCAAAGTTATTAATTACAGTAATTAAAAATAATTATGCCATAACATTTTGCATCATTCTAGAAACCTGGAAACAATTAATTCTTCTTTTTCTTCTTAAACCCTTCAAACTGCATACTCAAAAGCGGATTACTCTTCTTCATCTGATGCTTCGTCGAGCTCAAATCCCCACGTGACTGATACTTACGCTTACTTTTCCTTGTAATCCCCGCTAAATTTTTAAGCGTTGGAGGAATAATGTACTCAGGCACATCAGTCAAGTGTTGCTGCAAACGCACAGTGTGCAATGCTTTGTCATGTCGCAGCACTTGAAAATCATTGGGATTATCTTCAAAATAAGTCTTCAACTTTGAACAATTAAAAATCTCCATTTTAATTTCTTTCAGACGCGCTTCACGCACTGCAATGCGTGTCACAGCTTTCCACGCATCTTGTGCACGATATTTGAAAGCTTCTACTTCTTCCAATTTAAATTGATACGTCCTTAAAATATTCAATTTATTAGTAAAACATTTTAAGGTTAAAAACCTACAAATGAGTAAACTTACTTAAAAACAATTGATTCATTGTGTATTTTTTGTAAATACTCATCCACTTTATCTAATAATTCCTTTTCAACGACAGAAACAAAGGATAAAACACTTCCCTGAAAAACATTTTTTGAGGTTAAATTTTGTGTTTTTTTTATATAAGATGTATTAAAACACGAATAGAAGTTACCTGATTATTGCCACGTGCTGTTCTTCCTGCTCTGTGAACATATGAAGCCACATCAAGCGGAAAATCAAAGTTAATAACATTTGAAACGCATTGAAAATCAATTCCACGTGACACGCCACTTTCTTTATCTTTACGCCGTTTAGACTTTGATTCTTTTCCTTCTTTACTTTTTTTAGTAGCAGGCAATCCTGGTTCCTCCAAAGACTTTTCATCTGAAGCTATTATAGTGTCATACACACCTTGATTAAATTGATTTACTGAATGACAGCGAATTGTTGCTGGTAATTCAGAGTTTAACACACAAGTCCTTAATCCAAACTGTTCTAAATATAATTTAAGCCTTAAACATAACAATTTATATATTATTAATATTATAAATTTAATATCATTAAACCAAAATACAAGTTATTTCAGAGTTATGTGACAAAACTTACTTATAACATTTATCCACTGTATTAACAAAGATAATAGTTTTTCCCCTTATTAAATGTAACTTTAACAATGAATAAACAATAGTAGCTTTGTCAATCTCTTCAGCCATCAACAAATAATGACTTAATTGTGTCGAAGGTGCCAAATCTGGTTCCTCAAGTTTTAAAATCACTGGATTATGAAGCACTAACTGCTTCAAACTCTTAACATCTTCACTTAAAGTAGCTGAAGCTAAAATAGCTTGATAGATATTAGGCAAGAAAGTCATGATTTCTTTAACTTCTTCTTCATAACCAAAGGAAAAAATTAAATCAGCTTCATCAATAACTAACAATTCCAAAGTTTCTTTAATATCTAAATTTCCAGCTTTCAAATGAAGTAAAGCCCTTGCTGGTGTGCTCACTATAATGTCAGGTTTTTCAACTAAAAGTGGTTTTTGTGTTGCTAAATCAACATTAGGTGCAATATCGATACATTTAACATCTCTTGAACATTTTGAGGTTAAATCTTTAATAACATTTGTTATTTGCTGGCACAACTCTTTACTAGGAGCTAATAAAAGTGCCTTTACTTCTTGGTGTTTGGCTGTTTGTTTTACCTGTAGGATTTTTTGTATTACAGGAATTGAAAATGCTGCAGTTTTTCCTGATCCAGTTCTAGCTCGAACTAAAACATCTTTGCCTTCTAGGAGTAAAGGAATAGATTTTTCTTGGATTAATGTGGGTGTTTGCCATCCTAGTTTAGCAATAGCCTATAAGTAATTGTTATAAGTTGATTAGTTATTGAATTATTTGAGTAATAAAGTAAAAACCTTTAAAATTCGATCATCCAGTTCCATTTCATGAAATTGCGTTGTAACTTCTTCTTCAGCGTCTGCCATTTTTAAGCTTTATGTTTAAACTATATATATTAACTTGTCTTCTTATTTGGAGAATGTATTTTGGTGAATTACGCGTTTTAACGAAGAAAACTTATAAAGTTTTGTGGTTTTTATTCAGTTACCCAAAAAACATAACAAAATGCGTAAATGCACAAAAAGCACGTGTGCAGCTGTCAATTGTCAATTATGAATTGCAATTAACTCACCAGATGTCGCCCTAGGTACTAAACTAAATAAAAATTTATTTCCCACTTTGCCACACTAACACATAGGAAACCTAGCGGTTGCTAAGGCTTGTTGATTTCTTCCTTAGCAACGACCTGTGTATTCTTATGGCGGTCGGCCATCATGGAT